>CM059280.1:10163445-10173445 GCA_030347295.1 Setipinna tenuifilis | reverse complement strand
GTGTGTGTGTGCGCGCGCGCGTGCGTGTGTGTGTGTGTGTATACGTGTGCGTGTGTATTGTGTGTGTGTCTGAGTTTACTTATGTGCATGTAGCCTATTTATACATACTCAGATGTCACATTTTCAAAAGCAAGGTCTTGTGGGTAGCAGTAGTGTATATACATTAAGGCAGCGAGACCAGAAACCACATGAGTTAGTATAAGTGACTCACTGTAGTGGGTGGGAGAGAGAGAGGGCCTCGATGGCGTGTGGGACGGCAGGCATGCGTATGGTTAATGGGCGCGGGATAATACGAGTGTGTGAGCGCGAACGAGAACGAGAGCGAGAGCGAGAGCGAGAGCGTACCCCAGAGAGCATTTAATTGGCTGCGGGACTGTGAAGCAGGATCACTTTCAAAAAGGTTAAAGAATATAAGCCTCCCTCAGCAAAGACAAAACAATTCATTAACCCCTGTCAGGAGACAGATGCCATAGAGTTACACATACACACACACACGCACGCACGCACACAGGCAAACACACACACACACACACGCACACACGCACACACACACACACACACACGCATGCAAACACACACACACCCTCTCACGCACATCCACACTCTCACGCAAATACACACACACCCACACACACACACACACACAAACACACACACACACACACACACACACACACATACTCTCTCACACACACACACATAGATAAAAAGACAATAAAATCCAGAAACAGAATAATAGAGATGTATTAGCAAAGTTCTGTAGAAGGGTGTGTGATGGACTCTGATTGTTGTCTGTTCTTGTTTGGTGAGGCTGAGTCATTGATAAGAGGATGCAAACCGAGCAGCAAAGCACTGCTCTAACACTGTAGACCAGGGCCGCCGCTAAAGGGGGTTAGGTCAGGATGATTCAGGGGGCCCGGAGCTTCACAGGGGCCCACAGAGGACTATCATATGGTTGGGCTGGGGGCCCAAAACTATTTTCTTTGAGGGGGCACACAATTTCTAGCGGCACCTCTGCTGTACACAGAAGGGCAGGGATGTGAGGACAGGGACTGTGTGTGAAAGGATAAAAGAAATGCTGGAGAAAGAAAGAAAGAAAGAAAGACAGAAAGAAAGAAAGAAAGATGCAAGGAAAGAAAGAAAGAAAGAAAGAAAGAAAGAAAGAAAGAAAAAAGGAAAGACAGAAAGAAAGATGCAAGGAAAGAAAGAAAGAAAGAAAGAAAGAAAGAAAGAAAGAAAGAAAGACAGATGCAAGGCAGCACAGCACAGGCAGAAAACAGTGAGCGGAGAGAGGGAAGGAGAGAGAGAATAACAATGAGGGGAGGACTGTGAGACAAAATGAAGGAAATCAGAAGAGAAACACACTCGCATAAGGCCTAAGGCCATCCATTCCTCTTACATGAATTCATTTCAGAATTAATTTCAAACAAATAAAACACACACATAGAGAGACAAATAGAGAGAGGAGAGAGAGACAGAGAGAGGGAGAGGGAGGGAGAAAGTGGTGTAAATGAAAGACCGAAAAGGCCAATACATCACTTTTAAGGAAATGTATCTATCACTGGATCCACAACGCCTGGAGCACTCAAGCTTTCATTTACTTCTCTTCTCCTCTCCTCTCTCTTCTCCACTCCTCCTCTCTTCTCCTCTCTTCTCCACCCCTCCTCTCTTCTCCTCTCTTCTCCTCTTTTCTCCTCTCTTCTCCACTCCTCCTCTCTTCTCCTCTTTTCACCACTCCTTCTCTCTCCCTCACGCTGTGTGTTTGTGTAAGGAGGGGTGCTTGGCATCTGTATTGAGGAAAAATAATACCCTTTAACAAAGTTATTGCCTAATGAACAACAGCTGTGCCTGTGTGCTTGTCTTTGTATGCGTGCGTGCGCGTGTGTATACAAAGCAGTCAACCAAAATTAACCCTGAGAGGCAACTTTCACCAGACAAATGAAAGCGCTGGCTCCACTGTGAAGCATGGCAGGAGAGAGGGCACACTAACACACACGCGCACACACACACACACACGCGCACACACACACACTCTCTTTCTCTCTCTCTGTTGGTATGCCAGTGCCCTCTGGCTTCATCTCTCTCTCTCTCTGTCGTCTCCCGTCGCCTGTGCCTTCCGTCTCTCCCTCTCTCCCTCTCTCCATCGCCTGTGCCTTCTCTCCGTCTCTCCCTCCCTTCCTCCCTCTCTCCCTCTTTCCTCTCTCCCTCCCTCCCTCCCTCCCTCTCTCTGTCGCCTGTGCCTTCCCTCCTTCCCTCTCTCCCTCTCTCTGTCGCCTGTTACCTCCCTCCCTCTCTCCCTCTCTCTCTTCCTCTCTCTCTCCCTCCCTCCCTCTCTCCCTCCCTCTCTCCGTCGCCTGTGCCTTCCCTCCCTCCCTCTCTCCGTCGCCCCACGCTGAGGCCGTAGCTGTGGCGTAATGGCTCAGAGGGCCCAGGATGTAAACACAAGTGGCACATGCCCGCTCCGGTCAGCGCCGCTGCCGCCACAAGCCCAAGATGAGTGAAGTCACTGAAGTCACTGAAGTCACTGATGTGCCGGCCCAACCCTCGCCACAAATATGAGGGCTTTTCCCCTCCAGAGAAAAACTCTGTCCAGGCTGGGAATGCGCTTCTCCTGCCAGCATAAAGGGGATAAAACCAAACCAATCCTTTCCAACGTTACAGAGCTGGTGAGTTTTGGTAGCGCCCGCTAACACCCGCAGGCTGCATATGCAGGAATATATGTCACCGTTTATGAGCATTTTATTTGTCCTTTTTTCCCCTGGCTGCTGTGGTGGTCTGGGTTATTGGTGATTGGTGACACTGTGCGTCTGTTTTAATCCGCCTCACCGTGGGCTGCTGTGCTGCTGCTTAGCCATGCGGCCCAAGGGGGCAAGTGCCCCCCTCCAAACACACATCTCGCCACACTTTCATCTCTGCCTGCACTGTGCTAATGTCTTTATCTCCGCTACCAACGGTGCCGTTCACCGGGCCATCACCCCCCCCCCCCACCCCCCACCCCACACACACACACACACACACACACACACCGCCGCCCCCTCACCATCTGTCACCGTGGGCAACAGCAGCACTAATGGAATGATCATCTCCGTGCTGCGCTGTGCTCCCCACCATCGCTGCGCTCCTCACCATCGCTCTGCCCCAGCGCTGGAGTGCCGTCACGCTGACTACACTCGTTTGTTTTGTTTCCATACTCTGTTGATTACTCTTCCCCCACTAAAAACTCTGATCTCACAGGAGGGTTTTTGTAATTTAATATTTTCTGGTTTTTAGTAATTCAGTTGTTTGAAATTATTTTTTACTGTTCTTATTTTTCTGTCCCTGTTTTTAGCTAATGTTCCCTTTTATTCTCGATATAGCCTACTTTAGCAATATCCCAGTTAGCCTGATAAAGAGAGTATAGCCTACCTCTCCACCACATCTCACTGCATGTTTCACTTGTACTTGTAATTCTGTGCAAGTGGCACATAACGCCTTGGACCTTGAAGCTGTCTGAAAGTGTCCTAGCAGACTTTCTGAGTGGCACATTTGTAGACAGTAGCTGCTGTTGTGGTGCTGTGGGGAATATTCCGGCATGTTCCACAGGTGGGGGTAGGGGTAGGGGGGTAGGGGGGTATTGCAGGGGGCCTTAGAAGTGAGCCTGAAGGGTGGGCTGAGGGGATCACTGACAGCTGTGGGTCAAAAAGTGAACACTTCCCGATGGACTAGCAGAGATACGGCCGTGTTGTTTTGTCTGCGCTCTCCATCTCTCTCTCTCTCTCTGTCTCTCTCTCTCTCTCTCTCTCTCTCTCTCTCTCTCTCTATTTCTCTCTCTCTCTTTCTCTCTCTCTCTCTCTCTCTCTCTCTCTCTCTCCTCCGAGCATTCCTGCCAGATGGTTCATTCTAGTGCAGTCACTCAACTGCAGGTCCTCCACGACTCCTAATGTCAGGTCTGAAGGTCCCGCCATATTTCTATGTTCACACTTATTAACTGCATTAAATTATCACATCTTTACGTGATCGTCTGGCTAGCTTTCGCCACAAAGCATAAACAGTTTTGTTGTGATAGCCACATATGAACTCCATCCTTTGTCTCTGTGGATTAACCTGAACTGAAAATTTTATCTAATCTCAATTATTTATCTCCCAAATTCACTCTCTTCTGTTGTGTGTCTGCCACTCCCCCAGAGGGATTTGCACACTGTCAAATAATGCACTCGGTTATTTCCCACCTGTACATTTGCTTTACGATTTAACTGGTAAGAGGCAGTAGTAAATCAAGCGATGCACTGAGTGCAGCCAAAAGGCTAGTCACAAAACCCTAAATGTGCTGTGACATATTCTGTATGTGTGAAGCCAACCGTGGTGAAATACTGCCGAGAAATGGATGAGAACAGTCAGCGTTTAAGACACACTTTAAAATGTGTAAACACGTGCTCAGAGCAGGCAGGGATCTAAGGACTGCAAATGCTTCACCAGAGGACATATGGATACTTCACCAATAGACATATGGCTGAATCTGGAACAAAAAACCCTGTAGGCGTACCGGTGTTAATGCTGATGTTTGCCATGTTACTAATCCATCCATTCAAATTCAGGGAAATGTCTGTCTTAGGTCTAGTGATGAAGTTCTAAAAAGTCATGTCTGACTCAAACACACACACTAGGGATAAATCAGGACTGATCAGGACTGCCCAGGGCTATTTGTGTCTGTGTGTGTGTGTGTGCGTGTGTGTGTGTGTGTGTGTTGGTGTGTCAGTATGTCGGTGTGTGTGTGCATGTGTACGTGCTGAATAGCATGAATCAAGCAACAATACTGAACATTGTTGTTTCAAAACCAGTGTAGGCCAACTACACCATTGCAAATAAGAGGATTTGGTTACCAACAAACTTTCAAGATCACAGAATCTCTGTAGTATGACCAAAATCCAGATTCGTGAGAAATCAAAACCCCTTAAAGTGATGATAAATGTTGCTGGAAAATAACAACTTTTGCTCCAAATATTATGATTACATTTCATGATCACACTGAGTTTCCAAGCAAGGATTAAAGTTCTCCAGAAAACAAAAATGTGTTACTCAGTACCAGAGGAAAGCACCTAATGAAGTCTCCAACATTACCCAGCAACACTGCTAAAAAAATGTACAAAAAGTTGCCCTGTGTATTGTTTATATGGGGTATGCCGTGCTTCATCCTTTAACACTGTTATAATCTGTTATAATCTGATTGTGTCTTATTGTTATGCTACATTGCTTCCTCTTTAAACACTTCTAATGAGATTTTTGCTTGATGGCAGTGCTACACAAAGCACAGTTCTGGGAGGTGTGCGGTGTCAGGACTGCAGGTTGTACAGGAGACATGCAGGCTGGGAGTGCTGTAATCGTGTTGGAAATTAGTTAGGCCTGAGCAAACTGGTGAAGGTGCTGTCTTAACTTATAAATCTTAGAATCACTCAGTAGAAGTCATCAAAAGGCTTAGAGTAAGCTAAAAAAATATATGGTATATATGGTACAATCTGCACCCTTGTTGGCTCATTAATGAGTTCTTTCAACATGTTGATTGTGTAAATGAAATCCCTCCTGCCCCTTTTAAAAAAACAAACAACAAACAGTGTTGACATGGCCAGAGCAACACCCACATAGAACTCTTCATATAACAAATCCCAGCTAAACTCCTCACTGGTGTACTAGACTAGTACTCCCAAAGTCCTTCTAGATAAGTCCCTACACTTGGTGGCCATATTAACAATGCCTTCAGGCATGTATGTAGGGTTAGTAAGACCAGGCCCTACTTAAATGAATGGTGAGACACTCTCCAGAACATAAAAAATACATGGTTAAGATCACAATGAAAACTTCACTGTAATTGTCGGAAATGTTTTACTACATTGCAAGTGTGGTATAGTTTACCACGGTACTGCAACAAGACTGTTTTGTACAGTTGGGCTGATGATTGGCTCTTGGCAGCGGAACAGGTGGGATATTTGCAGACACTCGCTATATTGGCTTTACGAAGTGTCCTCATGCATTTCTATTGACGATTTCTCCAGTGCTCTGTCTCCTCCTATGTAAGAAAGTCTCTGGTACTACTACTAGAAGTTGGATTGTGTCCACACAAAATAGACTGTAATAAAATCAACCAGATACTTGTAGAATACTGATTTGAATTTTAAAAAGAGATCCCAGTCTGTAACTGTTTGGATTCATATAATTAAAATCCACCGTCACATTAATTGTGACCAATTGGTTGCCTAACTGGTACCTCTCAATTACCCGCCTATAATAGTGTTAGCTCATCTCCATGTTCGTAATGGAAACCCTTTTCAGAACCCACAAGATAATAGGCAGGAGACACTTGGGATTAACATCTTTACATTGCCCTGCCTTCGTCATTGTTAGACTCACCAGAATAATTACCACTGATCTGATATCAGATGAAGGTACTATTATTAGAAATGTAGTCATGATTTCACCTTGTGTTCTTTACTCATACTGTACAGTATATGTCTTCAAACAATAGAGATCTCCTCAAGTTATTGTTTGTGGTAGACGACATTTCACTGCAGATGTGAGCAGATAGATATGATATTATGAATAAAATAAGGTGAAAAATGGGTTTGTGTGTAATGTACTGTAGGTATATATACTGTATAGTAATATATAGTACGCCGTCTTTGATGCCATTGTTGTGTGGGGAAAACATGCCCATCAGTATAACAAGCAATGGTCCAACTAGAGAGAGAGAGTGAGAGAGAGAGACAGAAAGAGTGAGAGTGAAAGTGAGAGAGAGAGAGAGAGAGAGAGAAGACATGCTGAGAGGTGCTTTAAGGACACGGTCACGATTGAAGATGACCGCTGTGTCTGTCTTGCCGACAGAGAGTTGACAGGGGGAGAGAGGCAGTGTGTGTGTGTGTGTGTGTGTGTGTGTGTGTGTGATGTGTGATGACAACACCTGCAGGCTGATTGAGTGTGAGTGTGGAGGGTTTTGCGGGATGGGAGGAGAGGCTTCTGAGCGGTGGAGGCTCCAGGCGTATAAGGCAGCCACTGTCATGGGGAGGGGGGGGCTTTTCCCAGATCTCATTCAACTGACCCTCACTATACGAGAGTGGCTGCGGGAAACTTCTGGAATGTGTTTTTCACGTCTCTTGAAGTGCCGTGACACTCTGGGGCTTTACAGACCCTTCAGAAGAGGTAAGAAGTAAGCAGCTCCGAGACTGGGAGGACATTGCGAGACAGAGATTTCTGCTTTATATATATATCTCAAAGCCTTTTCTACAGTCAGAGAAAATTACTCACCAACACACTGATTGCCCTTATGCCTTTTGAATATACACATACACACACACACACACACACACACACACACACACACACACTACACAAATCACCCCTACTTTTAACCCATTAAAGCATGTGAGAGATGCGCTGTTTCAGTTCACAACAATTTAAATTAAAACATATATTCATTTACAAAACTGTTATAATGAATATAACAAAACTGTTATATTAATTTATATAACTGTTATTTACAAAACTGTATGTGTTATATATCTGTTATAAAACTGTTATATAACACAACACTGAACATTAATGTTACTTCAATAAAAAATGTATATGTACCAAATATGTTAGAGACTATTGAACAAAAAAATGAGAAAATAAAAACAAAAAGTTGGAAAAATAAGTATTTATTTATATAGCACATTTTGCATGTATAGAGCAACAACTGAGCACCTAATACATAGACACTAGGACTGGTCCCACATTTGGAAATCTGAAATGACTGATATGAACGGTAAGTATAAATACAAGACTAAGACAAGACGAAGCATGAAATATGTAAGGCCATTTCCTAAGATCTAGTATATTGAAAGTGTGCAATAGTAACAGCCTGAAGAGAGAATTTCCGTCTACCTTCATCAGAGCATCAGAGGCATCACTTCAAGGAAGGCACAAAAAATCAGTAAAACACCTTGAAGAAAGAAAAGGTAGAACAGTCATTTTTTAATTTTTTTTTTTTTTTTTCAAAATGCTTTAGCAAAAAAATCCTGTGATAGGCTTAAGTCTTGTACACTGACTTTGGAGCTCCATAGCACATGCATGGAAGCAAAGCTGTCTGGTTTGTGTATGAATCATCCGCAGCTGAAGCCTTTTAAAACAGAGCATTTGGCGCACATAGCTATTACATGAGCATTAATGCTCCAGCTCAGTATGATGCACATAGTTCTAGTACAGGTTACTAGCTACCATGGTAGAATTAGTTAGTGTTGCATAAAAGACAGGGCATTTTCTTCAGACTATATGAGAGACACAGACATGGCTATGGCTCCATAATGGCAAAGACTGTAGCTTTCAGAGCTACCACTCCAACCACTCAAAGGACATGCACCACATGGCAGCTGTATTATGTAAATTCTCACTTACTGCTGTCTTTTCTTCTCTCTCTCTCTCTCTCTCTCTCTCTCTCTCTCTCTCTCCCCTCTGACTTAATATTTTCTATTTTGTTTGGGCTTTTAAGTTTACTTTGTGCACTGAGAGGAAGGTTACATTGATAGTGCACTCCCCTATGCGCCACTCCCCTTCAAATGAATCGTTTGGTGGGCTTCTCTTTATCTTCTGACGTTTGGCACTGACTGAACATTACAGTTTTTGCCTATTGCTTAGACACTAAAACCCAGTGCTTAAACCAAAGTAGCATAACTTGAAGTTGTTGTTGCTATACTGGAAACAAAATGTGCCATATCTTAAACAAAAGTTCTGCCTAACACTGTTGTGGCATTTCAGCAACACACTTTGTTCCTCATACAACACACTTGCAAATGTTCACTGCACACTTTTTCATTCATAAGACACGCCGTTAAAAACGGATGCCTCATCATACCATTTGGAAAACACACATATCCAAAACATAAAACACATTGGATGACTGGTTAAACATTGCTTCACACCAGAAAACCCTTACCTCCAAAATTGTACACCAATTAGTCAGCAACAAAAAGGCCTCAGTTTAGGCCTTTTTGAAAACTGCAAGCATGGATGGAGGGAGAGCCCGCGGCAGAGTAAGAATGAGAGGAGGACGAGGAGGAGGACGAGGGCAGCTTAGAGGAGGACAAAGAACTCAACGCATTGTAATACCAGATGACATTAGGGCAACTTTTATGTTTTTTGAAGTGCTTCTGAGCCTACTATTGTTTCATTTGGTTTTTATTTTTACTTTGTTTTACAGTAGTTTATGTACTGAGGGCTTTTTGAGTCTACATCATTGAATATTTCTGTTTTGGGGTTGTTATGTGCCTTATTTGCTTTGCGGAGCTGAATAAAACACAGTAACTGAAAGAGTGGATTGTTTTATGTAAAGTACACTAGTGTGTTATAGTTGAGTTGAACTGTCTTACCATTTGGTGCAAGTTTGTGTGCTTTGCCATCAGAGTTACATTTCGACAAAGGATTGTTAGGTTTTTTTTGTTTAGTTTGAGTTTTGATAGCAGAGTGTCATTATGGCATAAATGTGAATGGTTTATTTCCAAGTGTTTTGGGTTTTGAAAATGTGTGTAGGGATTTTACTCTATGAGTCAAATTTTGAAAAATGTGTGCAAGCAATAGGCAAAAACTGTATTATTTTGGGTTGTACACCTTTACCTAGAGAATGCCCTGTACACACAAGTATCATTACACAACAATTCATATTTTAGCAGATAAGTCAAGCTGACTTCTTTTATTTAATGCTTTCATTTAGAGAGACCTTTTTAGTGTTTAAAATGTAAATGTACCACAGTCCAAGTGAATGTAGGTGATTCTTACACATTCACACAGTGGAAATCCAAGCCCTTGGGCAGGGGGAATTACTGGCTTGATTTCCAGCAGACGAGATGCCCCCGCCCCTCCATAGCTCCATGGCTCCATAGCCATAGCTCCACATTTACTCTCACGGCCCACCACAGCACAGCCTGGCCTCGACCTTGACATTCCCCCCTTCCTCACACACACACACACACACACACACACACACACACACACACACACA
>CM059280.1:10155945-10158445 GCA_030347295.1 Setipinna tenuifilis | reverse complement strand
TCATGGCCTAGACACACAATGTGTCTTGATGTGGGCCGTCTACAAAAGTGACATTTGCATCACTGCATTAGTTATTAGTAAAGGATAGGTGAATTACAGCATTAAATGCTGAAGTTAACTATGAATCATGCCTTACAACAGTGATCTCAAACATCAACACCTATCGACAAGTGTAACTATTACTATGTACTTTATAAAACTACAAATTAAACAGATTAATACAACAATCCCAAACATAAACACCACTAGTACTACTGCTGCTACTTCTACTGTCATTGTTGTATTCTATACAAACACACAAACACTAGGTAGGCCTACTACAAAAACCTGCTTTAAGGTAACATCAGGTAATGCAGTACGGATGTGGTCTTGCACCAGCGTGTTAGTCAACCCACCACAAACACCCAAAGTAAGAATGAGGACTTTTCAGGACATTGTCCATAGGGGCGTGGCACAGAGCACGGAGGAGAGAACATTCCTCCTGTAGGTTAAGCTTGCCTGGAAGACCTTTAAATGTCAGGGTACAGAGCAGCCTGCACCCAATTGCTTTCGGGGGCATTTATGAAGTTTCATATCCAGGAGCACCTGTAAAGATTTTGACAGAGGTCAGAATGCCCTTGTGTGTGTGACGTGTGTGGGCCAAACGAATGCTTTTGGTCCTCTTTTCTTTAAGAAAACAAACCAGCCTCTTTTTGTTCTGTCTTTTCATTTGTGTGGAGCATGTGAAATACAATTATATTATCCTCCACTCGGCCTATTGTTAGGTCACACATTAGAGGAGTCCGGTCCGGTGCCCTGGTCCATCCCCAGTGCTGTGTCAGCAGGCAGGCAGCCTTCAGCCTATCTGCAGCCCAGAGCATAATGCCCACCCCCCCCGCGCACCGCCCCACCTCTGCCCAGTGTCTGTAGCGTGGACACACTCGGCATATTGAAATGGGCATTAAATCATGCTGATGAACACTTTTGAAGAGGCAGGCTATTTTTTCCGCTCATTGTGCAGGGGTGGAAGATGCACAGAGCAGAGTACAGAGAGAGGCTGAACCTGCCAGATTCTTCCCCCATAAATATCCATGTGAATCCAATCCATGCACTCCCCCAGCAGAGCGCCTGCTTTCGTGAGGGCTTCATCAGCCTGTGCCAGTGGGGTCGGGGGAAGACGAGGCGAATCCGATGATCTGACGGGCGGTGTTGTGATGCAGCGATAGCAGCCGAGCGGCTCATAATTCTACGAGGGCCGCAAACAAAGACTTTCGGCAGAAATTGAATCCGTGCCGTGAGAATTCCGTGACTGCTTGTGTTGTTGAGTCTGTCAGCAGCGGCGTTGGCCGGGTAGAGGAAGCCAGAGATGTCGAGATAAACGCGCGGGGACTTTGATGTACGACAAGCACATTAGGGGAAACGCTTCATCTTTCATGAAAGGCGGTGGGACGGGAGCTCTCTGTTGCCAGCACACGGAGGCTCCATTTGTCTATCCGTCCCCCGTTCTCATTTTATTTCTTCCGTTCCGTCAGACACATTCCTCCTGCTTGACAGCAAACCTTGGCTGCTTTTTTTTCGTATTATTTTTGTCTTCTTTGTCTGTTTCGGGGCTAGTGGCACTTTTGTCAGCCCAGATTCCATCTGATGGGGCCGTCAGGCTCATCATTTACTGGCTGGAGCACCGGGCGGGGGTGGGGGGGTGGGGGAGATGGTGTGTGTGTGGGGGGGGTGGGGGATTGGGGGGGGGTGGGGGGGCGATGGGACTCTCAACCCTTGGTGTCGGCCGGCCCATGAAGTATGTTCATCTGTAGAGCAAATGGGAAGCTTTAAGGGAGCCCTAAGATTGCCAAAGGTCTGTTATGACACAGAGAGAGGGAGAGAAAAAGAGAGAGAGGGAGTGGAGTAGAAGAGAGAGGGAGTGGGAGAGAGAGAGAGAGAGACTGGGAGAGAGATATAAGAAGAGAGGGGGTGCACAAAGAGAGAGGGGGAGAGAGAATAAGACATAGGGAATAAGCAATATATGTAAAAAGGAAAGAAAGAGAGAGAGAGAGAGGGAGTGGGAGAGAGACACAGACACAAAAAGACAGGGGGTGCACAAAGAGAGAGGGGGGGGGGAATAAAATGGAGGGAGAGAGCAATATAAAAAGGAGAGAGAGAGAAAGAGAGAGAGAGAGAGAAAGAGAAAGAGAGAGAGAAAGATAGAGAGAGAGAAAGAGAAAGAGAGAGAGAGAGAGAGTTTCTTTCCATTGCTGTCAGGATGTTGAATGCCAGGGTCCATGTAACATTTACTGGAGGTCGTGTAAATCTTTTCCTTATTTTTCTTTACACTAATTAGTTTTTCTACAACCCCCCCCTCCCCCAGCTCCCCAGACACTACAAGTTGTTGTTTTTACCACCCCACCGCCTGCCCTGCACACTACTGGCATTGATGACGCATGACTTCACCATCCTCATTTACATTCGTCTCAAATGGATGAATTCAAGACAGAAATTAAATGTGTGTGTGTCAGCGTTCTCATCA
>CM059280.1:10143445-10153445 GCA_030347295.1 Setipinna tenuifilis | reverse complement strand
AAAGGTAAAGCAAAAAAAAAGAGAGAGAACGGGGAGAGAGAGAGAGGTAAAGAGGTAAACACAGAAAAGGGGAGAGGTAGAGAGAGAGAGGTAGAGAGAGAGAGAGAAAGAAAGAGAGTGAGAAAAGGCGGCAGGAGGGGAGGTCTACTGTTAGCACAGGAAGAAAAGAAGAGGTGTTTTTAGGTGAGGAGAGGAGAGGAAGAGAGGGGAGGTGAGGAGAGGAGAGGAAGAGAGGGGAGGTGAGGTGAGGAGAGAGGAGAGGTGAGGAGAGGAGAGGAGAAGAGAAGAGAGGTGAGGAGAGGAGAGGAGAAGAAAGGGGAGGTGAGGAGAGGAGAGGTGAGGAGAGGAGGTGAGCTGAGCTGAGCTGAAGTAGTGCTGGCCTGTTTTAAGTCTCATTAAATTTTCCAGAGCACTCTGGAGTCCAGACAGAATCCCCCAAGCATTCACCTCATCTCAGCACAGTGGGCGAGCAAAGGTGTGTGTAAGGATGGTGTGTGTGTGTGTGTGTGTGTGTGTGTGTGTATGTGTGTGTGTGTGTGTGTGTGTGTGTGTGTGTGTGTGTGTGTGTGTGTGTGAGAGAGAGAGAGAGGGAGAAAGAGAAGGTGCATATCACTTGTACACTCTGGCACGTTGTTTGCCTTACGTAGGTTCCTCATATGTTATTTCTTATACGTGTTTTTGGGGCAGCTAGTTAAGGGAGGAGGCTGCCTGCAGAAAGAAAGAAAGAAAGGAAGGAAGGGGAAAAGAAAAGAAAGAAAGAAAGAAAAAGAAAGAGGAAAGGAAAGGTGGTTTGTTCCTCTATCGGTGGAGCAGACACGCTGATAATTGGAGATCATTAATGGCTCTGACAACAGGGACAGGGTGTTATTTTAGCCTGCCATGCTTCACGGGAGGATGTGCTACATTAGCTAGAAGTGCAGGTGAAGCTAAGGTCACACTACATTAGACAGAAGTGTATGTGTGTGTGTGTGTGTAGGTGAGTGTGTGTGAGTGTGTGTGTGTGTGTGTGATAGAGAGAGAAAGAGAGAGAGAGAGAGAGAGAGAGAGAGAGAGAGAGAGATTGAGAAAGAGGGAGAGAGAGAGAGAGACAGAGACAGAGATAGAGAGAGAGAGAGAGCTACTACTGTACCTCTTGGACTGGACTGCTGAAAGAAAAGCCATTGTCAGCACTGGTCACACTTGAAAAGACTTGAATGAAAGACAGTGGGGGGGAAGAGAGGTAAAATAAAAGAGTGAGATAGAGAAGTAAAAGAGCATGAAGAAGATGAGAGAAGTGACCAGTCAGGTTTGCTGTTCCTGCACTACTCTAGCCATCTATTATAGCTATCTATGCCATGTAACTGTGTAACTATTATACACACACATATCATTTTTTAGCATTTAGGAAGACCCTAAATCTAGCTATATAATGACGTAGTTTTAGTAAACACAGAATATATACATGTTATGATTGTCTATGTTATATGTTATGGTTGTTTATGTTTGTCTATGTTTACTGTATTCTATGTTTACTACTGTATATATAAATAGACATCTAAGGAACAGTGGACAGTGACATAACTATAGAAAGCCAGCTTTGTGACCGGGTCTAACCTGAGATGGCAGTGTGGGTCTGGGGTCTGGTGATGGCTGGGCAGCGAGTGGAGGAGGTGGGCAGGGAAGTGGTCTTCTCAGCAGACCTCCCACTCATCGGCCTCTCATCCAGCAGCCCTCCACCCACTGGGCTGCAGCATGCTGAGCTAAAGAGGCCCATTAGGCACCATTAAGAACCCTCTACCCAGCGAGTGGGAGTACGTCAACGCTCTCCACGATAGAGGGAAGAGCAATGGGCGAGTTTGTGTGTGTGTGTGTTTGTGTGTGTGTGTATGTGTGTGTGTGTGTGTGTGTGTGTGTGTGTGTGTGTGTGTGTGTGTGAGAGAGAGAAAGTTTGTGTGTGTGTGTGTGTATGTCTGCGAGAGAGAGAGTATGTGTGTGTGTGTGTGTGTATGTGTGCGTGAGAGAGCGAGAGAGAGAGAAAGTAAAGTGGAATTGATTATTTGAACCAGTGATCCAATCCACACACTTTAACGATAGCGGTCATCAATCAGGGGACAGGCCACTAAACAGGAGCCAATGAAACAGCTGTTAGTCAGGTCTTTGAGTTTCGCCTTTGACTGCCACGCGAATAAGCCACAACAAATGTTTTTAGACTTGGCTGACCATGCCAGTGTCCTACTCACAGGGACTCAACCAGACGTACGGAGAAATGAAGAAAAAACACCTCGGTTCACAAGGGGAAGCTGATCGATAAACAGGGCTGATGCAGAGCCTAAGCCTTTTGGTCTATCGTAAAACAAGCAGAGAGAGAGAGAGACAGAGAGAGAGAGAGAGGCACAGCCGAATCAATTATGACAAGCACCAGATAAGAAACTGCCTCACAAAACCAATCAGAGGGCTATCGGTCAACAAAATGTGGACAACACAGGCAGGACGCCTCACTAAAACATAAACTGGCCTCATAGAAAAGACAAACTTGCAAAACGAGAGCAGAGTAAGCAGATCGCGGCATGAGGGGACCACAAAATGGAGTAGTCTCCCTTTTTTCCCGCCATCCACGGCCAAATATATCATGTTGATATTTTTTAATTAAGTAATTCCGGCCACTCTGTGATTAACAGGTAAAAGTAGTCTCTTGGGGGAAACAGCTGCGCCATGCAAAAGCAGCAGCAGCAGCGGCGGTGGTGGTGGCGGCGGCAGCACTTGACAGAGTCTTTAGACACAATATGGTAATTCTATCATTTGTTAAGCATAATCACTTAGTGGCAAACATGTGTGCCTGTTTTCACCACTTAATTAATTATGCCCACAGCAAAAAGAGTGCGAGCCAGACTGAAACAGCAGTTAAGTGTGGGTACCGGTCACCAGTGTGTGTGTGTGTGTGTGGGAGTGTGTGTGTGAGAGAGAATGCCTGTCATTTGGACTCGTGCGGCGCTTTTGTTTGGGATGAAGGATGCAGAGAAGATGGGGAAGAAGAGGGGTTGTCTCAGATGACAAGTGGCTTTGGCAGCTCTTCATCGTGAGAAGTGTAATTAGACAGTCCCACCTTAGGGGTGATGTATCGCACATTACCATGAACAAAATGGTGTGCAGAGAGGCAGCTTTTACTATGATCTCAGGATTTGGAGCAATTTACCGTCTTAATTACAGTATAAATGAAGAACATTTACAGACACATTGATGAACACACCTACACACACACACACATACGCACGCACACACACACAGACACACACACACAGACACACACACACACACACCTACACACCAAGGTTATAATAGTTTGGGATTTTCATTATAATTTAGTTTTAGTTAGTTTTGACTTTTTTCCCTCTAATTTAGTTCATTTTAATTAGTTGATTAGAGTGGGTAGTTTCAGTTAGTTTTCGTTTTTTAGTTTAGTTTAGCTTTTATACTTTTGTTTTTTTGATGTCAATTGCAGGATTCAAAAAGATCAGTAAGTATTGTGTTTTAAAACTTTTCAAAGCACTGTTCTTCAGGACAGACACACCTACACACACACACACACACACACACACCTGCACACACACCACCATCTCTGTCTCTCGCTATCTATGGGGCCCCATACCTTCTGTAGTGTGGAAAACACAGACAGATCTGAAACCAGACTCTTCTAGGACCAGACTCTTCCAGGACCAGACTCTTCCACTGGGTAAGCACTCTGGGCACTCTCTATAGGCATATGTTTACTTTGCAGTGGGTGGGCACTCTATTGGTTCTGCCTTCAACTTCTATTCGCTGATTGGTTGCTAAAAAAATTAGTTGAGGGAAACTAAATACAATATTAAGTAGAGGCAGCAGCACTAGTAGAGCAGCACTAGCATGGGTGGGAATTTACAAAAAAAAAACACTTGGATTTACCATGGATTGGTTGAATGGTGACATTTTTGAATAAAATTAAAGTACAGAAATATAGACTGTCATAGCTTTGTGAGCAGCACGTTTGCCCAGGCGCATTAAAGATTTCAGAGAGCTCAGTCTAGCTAAGTCTATTTCTTTTTTTTACCATTAACTTTTCCAGTTTCATGGTGTTAAAGTTACTGTTATCGGTAACTTGATTGATGCACCACTTTCTGCTGTGAACCACTTGGAGAACATCAATACTCATTTCAGTGAAACTCCTGCACCCAGAACACAACTGGCTTCTGGGGACACATCCTTACAATCCTGTAATAACGTTAAGACTGTAAATGCAGGCTACAAGTACTTGTATCGTACACTATCAAGGCACTTACCAAAGACCAAAGGGTGGGCTAACTGCCTTTATAGGTAACCTAGACCTGTGTTTGTACTACTCTAAAGGCTGGAGTTCATCTAAGAACAGCTTCAGGCTTTTCTCTGGACTGAAGCTGTGCTCTGACAGTTCTTAAATGTTAAATGTTTACAAGCTAAACAGATGACAACTGTGTCTAAAGGAACAAGGTTCTCATTACATTATTCGGTACATTTGATGTAGACACATGTTTTAATAATGAGGCATTTGATAAACATGGAATTTCATAAAAATTAAATGGAAATTTAAATGAAATCTAGAGAAAATAAAGCAGATTTAATGGGGACTCTCTTTCTCTCTCTCTCTCTCTCTCTCACACACACACACACACACACACACACACACACACACACACACACACACACACAACACTCAAATAGATCGAAGGACTCAGGAAGTATATATATATACACATTAAACATTTATAGATCATCAAGCTAAATACAAAACACCGTAGTACAGACATATTATGTAAAAAATTTAAACCGATAAATAAAAGTTCAATACAACTGGTTGGTACAAATAGCTTGGTCCTCACGGTCACTGATGTAGTGTTGGGCTTGTCTGATCTCTTATTGCTCTGGAGAGACTCAAGTCCACTTGAATATTCTGTGGTTGATATTAATCTCCCCCTGATCAACAGGCTTTAGGCTGGAACTAGGTGTGTACATGTGTGTGTGTACGTGCACACGTGTGTATGTGCGTATGTATGACAGAGAGAGAGAGAGAGAGCGCTTGTGTGTGTGTGAGGTTTAGAAAGGGTATGTCTGTTGATGGTGACAGATAAGTGAAACAATCAATCAAAGTAACTTTCCCCAACGGTAAAACACTAACACTCACAGAGACTCTGTGGCGAAGGGGCTGGGTTTGAGGGGACAGAACGGGAAAAAAAAACTTTGAACTTGAAAGGGGACCTAAAGATGACACGGAAGATGCACAGGGGCCGTTTCCATGGCGCCCACATTACACATGATGAGACTGTACACGACAGCATGACCGCAATGTCCAACATCATAGCCCACAGCCTTGATCCGCACGGCCTCCTCCTGGACCTCAGCCAGCCAGCCAGGACACTTCAGCAGGCCAGGAGAGGAGAGGAGAGGAGAGGAGGGGAGAGGAGAGGAGGGGAGAGGAGAGGAGAGGAGAGGAGAGGAGGGGAGAGGAGAGGAGGGGAGAGGAGGGGAGAGGAGGGGAGAAGAGAGGAGAGGAGAGGAGAGGAGAGGAGAGGAGAGTAGAGGAGAGGAGAGGAGGGGAGAGGAGAGGAGAGGAGAGGAGAGGAGGGGAGAGGAGGGGAGAGGAGGGGAGAAGAGAGGAGAGGAGAGGAGAGGGGGAGAGGAGAGGCCAGGAGGGGAGAGGAGGGGAGGGGAATGGATATGGATCTGGGAGCAGATGACATGACGATGGATGAGTAGGAGAAGGAGGAGGGGAGAGAAGAGAAGACATGAGTTTGGCCCGGATGTAGTGATAGGATTTGTGGGCGGCGGAACACAAAATGTCAGAGGTTTTATAAGAGCCAGTGGCGAGAGGTCGGTTCCCTTGAATGCAGGGAAAGAAGAGAGAAAGAACACAGAGCAGTAAATGATGATGGAGGACATCTGGAGGGAGGGAGGGAGGAGAGGTGAGAAGGGGGGCCTGGTACAGCAGATGCAGGTCTAGTGGGGCGTTGGTGGTGTGGGGAGACTGACAACCTTCACAGTCCTGCTGATCACTCAGTCTTCAGCTCCTCTGGGTCCCTCCAGCTGGGGGGGTGGTTAGGGGCGGGGTGGGGCATGAGGGTTAGGGGAAGCCAGCTGACAGGAGGACAGCTGTTGTGGGGACAGTGTGACAGCTTTGGAAGGCAGCGATAAAGTTTGAGGTCGTTCATTCGTTTGTTCGTTCGTTCAGAGTCCACACAAATGCCTTGCCAAGTCTTGCCCTGCCCTGCCCGCCTTACTGTCCGTCTGACAGCCCAACCAAAGAAAAAGTTCTGGTGAGGAGCTGAAAGCAGAAAGTCGGACATTGTCAGTCTGAAGTACTGAGGGAGAGTCTTTGTTCAGTGAGAGGGGTGTTTTTTTTTGGGGGGTGGGGGGGTTCTAAGGTTCTTTAGGGGATCTGGATCTGCAGCTCCTCTTCCTCGTCGTCCTGGTCGCTGGGGGGTCCGTCTGGGTTGTCCGAGCTGAACCGGGCTGAGGCCGACGTCCTCATCTTCCCAAAGAGCCCCGGACTCTGCTGCCGCCGCAGCCTGGGTAGGAGAGAGAGAGAGAGAGAGAGAGAGAGGGAGAGAGAGGGAGAGAGTGAGAGAGAGATAGAGAGCAAGAGAGAGACAGAAAGAGAGAAAGAGAGAGACCAAGACAGAGCAAGAGAGGGAGAGAGCAAGAGACAGCAAGAGAGAGAAAGAAAGAGAGCAAAAGAGTTAGAGAAAGAGCGAGACAGAAAGAGAGAGACAAAAACAGACAGAAAACGACAGAGGTCAGTGATATCATTAGTAGAGGTGGCTAATAAGGGGGCTGAGAGTTAAACAAAATGTCCGACTCCGATGAATAATTCACACATACTTTCTCACACACACTTTCTCACACACACTTTCTCACACACACTTTCAGGTCCAGCCCTGAAGACATTAGGGTTGCCGTGAATACTACTAAAGCAGCTACAGAAGGTGACTACTACTAAAGCACCTGAAGAAGGTGACTACAAGTGTTTCTGCCTTGCACTGCTTGCGTTGTATGGCGTACATGCTTAACGACTCACACTGAACAGAGCATCGTCAGACTTTAATGGCCGTGCGTGATCTTCATTGGGAGAAGCCTAAGCCTAAGCTACTCCTCCATTCTGAGTGAGTAAGAAAACAAATGTGTGTGATTTATCAGTGTTTGGCGCTGGAATGAAGGCTCCTCATTTTGCAATGATTCATTGCGTTCATCTGCTTTCACCGCCTCTCTCTTTCTTTTTCCTCCTTCACCACTGTGTCTGGAGCTCTGGAGCTCTTACCCCCCCCTCTTAGCCAGCTGTACCACTCCCGCCCCCCCCACACCCCCCCTCCACTAATGACAAAGACAAACAGGCATGAAAGAACAAACCCAGCGCATTTAATTCCTTAAATCAACATGTTCTCTCTCTCTGTCTCTCTCACACACACACACACACACACACCTACATTCTCTCTCTCTCTCCCCCATCCATCTTTCTCTCTCTCTTTACTTCCCTCTCTCCCTCCATCCATCTCGCTGCCCACCCTCTCTCTGGGCTGTCAGGGACGCGGCCGTCTGTGGCTCTGTCGAGGCTGATTAGGGCGAAACAGCTTAATCTCCCTGAAATGAGCGGCCCAACAATACCTGCCCACAGAGACGCCTGCTGGCTACGCTTGCCAGCCATCCAGGTAAATAGAGTTTCATTAGGAGGGGGGGTGAGAGAAATGAGGGGGGACAGTAAGGATGGTGTGTGTGTGCGTGTGTGTGTGTGTGTGTGTGTGCGTGTGTGTGTGTATGTGTGTGTGTGTGTGTGTATGTGTGTGGTGTGTGTGTGTGTGTGTGTGTGTGTGTGTGTGTGTGTGTGTGTGTGTGTGTGTGTATATGTGTGTGTGTGTTCGTGTGTGTGTGTGTGTAGCTGGAAGTGAGACAAGACAGGGAAGAAAATGATCTGTGTCCAAGTCTTCAAATGTATGAAAGAGTGGCCAAGAGCATGGGAGAGGGGCTGTGACAGTGACAGTGACAGAGAGCACACGAAAAAGAGGGTGTGTGTGTGTAGGTGTGCGTCTGTGCACATGTTTGTCTGCCTGTGTTTGTGTGTGAGGAGAGGAAATAGAGGAGAGGAGAGGAAAGAGAAGAGAGGAGAGGAGAGGAAAGTAGGAGGGAGGGAGGGAGGGAAGGAGGGAGTGGTGCTCTGGTGACAGATAGATAGGCTGTGACTCACACAACTGATCAATTATACAGAGGCTCTTATGAACTGCATCCTGGAGCTGAGGCCAGCCCCCCCCCCCCGCATATTAGGACTACTGCAGCACTGCAGGGTGGGTATACAGTGCTTGCTTGGGTATTCCCCCAACCTTAACCCCCCCCCCCAACCGTACCCCTCCCCCAACCTTACGTCCCCCTCCCTAGCCCCCTTTTTAAAATTTCGGTATCACCTATATTTGGTTGACAATGTCATACACACAGACATTTAAAGGAGAAATCTGATGTGAATCAATCCATGTTCAATCAAGCCCTGTTGTTCAGGACAGAGTGCTGTCATAGGGGGAAAAGAAAACAAGAAAATTTGTTCCAGAATAGACCACGTAATGAACCAGCAGCGAAAACTAACTGAATGCAGCGCAAAAAAGTACCTTTCAGTTTCATTTCCCTATGCCCCAATTAGTTATCAGCTGCCGGTTTGCTATTCGGTTCATGTTGTCATTCTTCTTTCTACAGACAGCACTCAGTGACCTCGAACAAGAGGTGTATGGATCGAATCAAACCAGACTTCTTCTTTAACTTCACCAATACATATGAACATTATTGAGATTAGTACAACAATATACTCATCCTCCCTAACTAGACAGGTCTCAAAACCACAGAGCTAGAGCTACTGCTTTATATACTTTTCACTGTGTATAGCCACACAATCTGCAAAATAGGAAATAATAAAGTGCTCTCCCAAACAATAGTATGTTAGAATAAGGTTTGTAGTCAGGACGACTTAAATCTCTTCCCCCAAAGCTACTCTTCCCAACAAGTATGTTGTGTTTCTTAAGTAACGTAAAGCAACACTATGACGCTTTTTCAACCTTAAAATAATGTTTTCAAAATCGTTTCAGTGGTTCATCAACTTGTAACAGGGTGAAAGGCACTTCTGAATTCGCTTTTCCACCCTTAGTGGGCTATAACCAAATTAAGTAAGTTTGGAGGAGCGGACCATCTCTCCGTAGTTCTCTATAAAAGACAAGTCTGCTTCCAACCTGTAGGGCGACTGAAGACGAAAACTACTTAGTATTGCTTTAAATTTAAAACTTAGAATGAAAAAACACCAATAACGTCCTTCAACATGATCCAGAGTATTTTTATGTAGCGGTCTCACTTTATGTGGTAACCATGTTACGCAATGCAGTGCAGTATGTCTAAATTATTCATTCAGATATGATGGGACAATACACACATATGAGCGCACATCCACCTGTTTTAACACACACACACACACAAAGACACAGGTGCACATACACATGCCCACTCAGTGGATACACACATACACACACAAAAGAAGACAGGTGTGCAAATGAGATGTAAGGAGAGATGTTATGGTGACAAGCGCACAACAGTGACCCCATATTGTGTGTGTGTGTGTGTGTGTGTGTGCATGTGTGTGTGTGTGTGTGTGTGTGTGCATGTGTGTGTGTGTGTGTGTGCGTGAGTGTGTGTGTGTGTGTGTGTGTGTGTGTGTGTTTGTGCGTGTGAGTGTGTGTATGTATGTGCGTGTGTGTGCATATGTGTGTGAGTGTGTGTGTGACGACTGAGGGATGGTGAGCTGAGAGGACAGGCTGACATGGCACAGGCCTGTAGTGGGTGGCTAGTGGCCAGGGTGTGGTGATGCCTGTCGAGGGCGCTACCATATGGAGCACGGCTAGCTAAATTAGGAGGCGTAATGGACATAATGTGGCCGTGAGGGGCACACGGGACACACGTCACAGACCTCTGCAGCTGCTGACGACATGGCCAC
>CM059280.1:10130945-10138445 GCA_030347295.1 Setipinna tenuifilis | reverse complement strand
ACCAGAGAGAAAGCTAGAGTCAGCAGCCCCACACTGATGCTCTGAGCACAATCAACACATAGAGAAACTGGCACAACACCAGGCAGCTATCACATTCCACATATGCAGGTTTGACTGTGTGTTGGCATTGCTATGCATATGGTAACCAAATATTTGCAATTAGAAAAAAAAACATTTCAGGAGGTTACATTTGGAAACCAACTTCTGGGCCCCCCTAACCTGACATCCATCTCGCAAACTTCTAGGCTAAACTGTTACTGGAAAAACTAAAAGTTAAAACATTTCTTCACTGACTGTTAAGGTTAACATTAGGTTCTAGTCGCGGCACTAATATTCCTAGTATCTAGTCTATTCCGGCACCCTTAGGCTCACAACGTCTCGAATATCGCTAGAAGCAGTATCATGTAAAGTTTTGAAAAAAAAAATCTTTAATTAACTCAGTGGACATGACTACTGTCGTATTCACCAGTTGCTCTGATCAGTTGAGTTAAAAACGCCTGCACTGGGTGAGGGGAAGGGACAGGAAAACAGTCCATTTTTTAATGAGAGTGTCCATTTATTTGGAGACTTGGGGGAGCTCTGTTGATAAAAAGCAATCAAAGTTGTCTACTATCTCTTTAAGGTTAGGAGTAGGGTCTAGTGTAGATACAGTGCAGCGTAGCAGTCTGTAGTTATATAATAATGGGAGATCCCAAATAAGATAAACCTTGTGTGTGTCTGTGTGTGTGCATAAGAGAGACAGACTGTGTGTGTGTGTGTGTGTGTGTGTGTAAGAGAGACAGACGGTGTGTGTGTTACCTGGACTGCAGGTGTTCCAGTTGGACCTGGAGGTTCTCAGTCTGCTCCACCTGCTCGTCCAGAGATCGCTGCAGCTTCCTGCTCTGGTTATGGGCTTCATCCAGCTGTGACACACACACACACACACACACACACACACACACACACACATACACACGCATACACACACACATACACATGCACACACACACACATACACACGCACACACACACACACACACACACACGCACACACACACACACACACACAGATATCAATGACTGGATATGAAGAGGGGCCATATTGCACCACATTCATAATGGGTACAACAAATTGATTACTAGCGTAATCTAAACCACAACGAGCGGCATGGCAGACACAAACATTGCAATTTATCATTTGCTCCATGTCAGTCTACTCACACACACTCATTAATCCTCAGGGCTTCCAAGACCACAACATGGGTGTGCATGTGTGTGCCTCATGTTAATGGATCCATGGACCCAGGAAGATGGTGCTTATGAAATCTTTGTTTGTGTGTGTGTGTGTGTTGTGTGTGTATTTGGCAGTATATGCATTGTGTGTGTCTCAATGTGTCTACATCCAGAAACAACAGGGCAAGCTCTTTCTTCAGCTCAGCCTTGTGCATGTGCAGAGTGCATGATATCCACTTACACTGTTCATGTTAATAATGTCTTAATGCTTTAACTGAACTGCTGCCCATCCACACATGTATGGCTTGTAGCAGCCGATAATGTAATAATGGCCAATAATGTAATAACTGCCTATAACATAATATTTTGGCTGTTTTTATGTAATAAATAATGTAGTAACTAGCTAATAAAGCAATGACAGATTACATTATTTGTAACAAGTTATTACATTATTGGTTTAGACATTTTCTTACATTATTGACAAGTTATTAAGTTATTGGTTTTGGTATTGGTATTATTACATTATAGGCAGTTATTACATTATGGTCCATTATTACATTATCAGCTGCTACATGGCTTTGATTGTTACTCGCTTACACAGATGTGTCTGCCAGCGTACGATGTGTGAAGCTTCTGTGTGCATGTTATTATTCGCTGTGTTCTGTGTGTGTGTCAGGTGTATGCGTCATGGAGCCAAAGATGAATCTCAATAAAGAGTCTATTGTTGTCCATGTGTGTGATGTAGACACTTGTTCTAACCTCCTTCATCCTTAGCCTGTGCACCCAACACATCTGCTGTGTGTGTGTGTGTGTGTGTGTGTGTTTGGCAGTATTTGTGTGTCTCAATGTGTCCACAACAGGGCAAGCTCCTACTTCAGCTCAGCCTTGTGCATGTGCAGAGTGCATCATATCCACTTACACTACTCATGCTAATAATGTCTTTGCTATAACTGAACTATTGTCCATTCACACATGTATGGCTTGTAGCAGCCGATAATGTAATAATGGCCAATAATGTAATCTGTCTAGAACATAATATTTTTGGCTGTTTTTTATGTAATAAATATTGTAATAACTAGCTAATAATGCAATTACACATTACATGATTTGTAACAAGTTATTACATTATTGGGATTATGTGGGAAGCTTCTATGTGCATGTTATTATTTGCTGTGTTCTGTGTGTGTGTCAGGTGTATGCGTCATGGAGCCAAAGATGAATCTCAATAAAGAGTCTATTGTTGTCCATGTGTGTGATGTAGACACTTGTTCTAACCTCCTTCATCCTTAGCCTGTGCACCCAACACATCTGCTAATCCTGTGTACTTTCAAAACCACACCAGAAGAGTGCATGTGTGTGCCTCATGTTAAAGCACCAGGTTGTATTAACGTGCTCATGCTTTTTTAATCTACATAAGCAAGATCAATAAATTTATGGACAAGGGTGCTTACACAGACTGCTGATGTGTGTGTGTTGGTGTGTGTGTGTGTGTGTGTGTGTATCAGCATGGGCATTTGCCTACAGTATGTGTGTACGTGCGTGTCACAATCTGCTGACATCACCCAAAAAATAGGGCACACTTCTTCACCTCAGCGACGTGTGTGTGTATGTATGTGTGGAGTGCTTAAGATGAATGGGTGATGTGTGTATACCATGTGTATCAGGTGTGTGTGTGTGTGTGTGTTTGTGCTGTGCATGTAATGCTTGTTAATGTGGTGTGTGTGTGTGTGGCGTGTATGTGATGTATATACATGTGTGCATGCGATGTGTGTATGTGTGGCGTGCATGTGATATATGTGTTTATGTTGTGCATGTGTATGTGTGGTGTGCATGCAATGTGTGTGTGTGACGTGTATGTAATGTATGTACTTGTATGTGTGATGTATGTACGTGTGTGTGTGTACATGCAATGTGTGTGTGTGGCATGTATGTGATGTATGTACATGTGTTTGTGCATGCGATGTGTGTGTGTGTGGCATGTATGTGATGTATGTACGTGTGTGTGTGCATGCGATGTGTGTATGCCCTGTGTTTGCTGACCTCGGCCTCAGCCTGGCCCAGCTGTGTGTGTGTGTGTGTGTGTGTGGTGTGTATGTAATGTATGTATGTATGTATGTATGTGTGTGTCATGTATCTAGTGTATGTATGTGATGTGTGTACGTACGTGTATCTACTGACCTCATCCTCGGCCTGGCCCAGCTGTGTGTGTGTGTGTGTGTGTGTGTGTGTGTGTGCATGCGATGTGTGTATATGTGTATCTACTGACCTCGTCCTCGGCCTGGCCCAGCTGTGTGTGTGTGTGTGTGTGTGTGTGTGTGTGTGATGTATGTATGTATGTGTGTGACATGTATCTAGTGTCCTCGGCCTGTCCCAGCTCCTTCTTGAGCTCCTCCACTCTGAGCCGCCATGTGGTGTGTATGTGTGTGTGTGTGCGTGTGTGTGTGTGTGATGTATTTATGTGTGTATCCCCTATGTCTACTGACCTCGTCCTCTGCCTGTCCCAGCTCCTTCTTGAGCTCCTCCACCCTCAGCCTCAGCTTCTTGACCTCGGCCTCGTGCTGCTCCACCCGCCGGTTGGCGTGGGCCAGCTCCGCCATCTTCTCCTGGTACTGCTTCTTCAGCTTGCTGTGCACGTGACGCAGGTCGCCCAGCTCCTACAGAGAGGGAGAGACAGAGAGACATACACATAGAGAGTGTCAGTGATATTACAGACACACACACACACACACGTGATGCAGGTCACCCAGCTCCTACCCACAGACAGACACACACACACACACAGAGTCAGTGACATTACTGAGCGAGAGACAGAGAGAGAGACAGAGAGAGACAGAGAGAGACAGAGACATAGACAGACACACACACAAAAAGTCAGTGATATTACTGAGCGAGCGAGCGAGCGAGAGAGAGAGAGAGAGGCAGAGACAGAGTCAGTGATATTACTGAGCGAGACAAAGAGAGAGAGAGACAGAGACAGAGACAGACACACACACAGAGTCAGTGATATTACTGAGCGACCTTCGAAATATTAGCTGAGGCAGAATGACAGAGAGAGAGAGAGAGAGAGAGAGAGAGAGAGAGAGAGAATGACAGAGAGAATGACAGAGAGAGAGAGATTTTAACACTCGAGTGTTATTTTATATGTGATGTTCGCTTCTTTTCTATGCTTTGCCAACACTGTACTTCAACAGTCATACGAGAAGCAACTTTGAATTTATGAATGAAAGAGACGGAGACACAGAGAAATAGAGAACGAGAGAGAGAATGAGAGAGAGAGAGAGAGAGAGGAGACTCCTTTATTGAACTGTTGCCTTACAACATCCAGCTTTGTTAGACAGGCTACATCAATTCCAAGCATGAAGAGAAAGATCTCTCCTTCACACCTTTACTACCATGTCGTCTTTCTCAGTGACCTCATAGAAACCTTCCCCACCCCCAGATAACCAAAAACTTGTACACAATGTCATGAGTGGGAGATCAGATCAGATTTTTGGCATTTAAGCTCCTTTCTAAATGTTTGCAATAAACCACAAAAATCTCATAGCTGGTGGTCCAGCTGACATCCAGTGCGGTGCGGGGACTTTGTTGACTTTGAGAAATGGAAGCGCCAGGACACCCATGACTCATGCTGCACACACTGTGGGGTGTGTGTGTGTGTGTGTGTGTGTGTGTGTGTGTGTGTGTGTGTGTGTGTGTCTGTGTGTGTCTGTGTGTGTCTGTGTGTGTCTGTGTGTGTCTGTGTGTATGTGTGTGTGTCGGGGGGATTTTGGAAATTCCACCACCGGCCTGACTAAAAAACCCTGCGTGGTCCGGAGCAAACATGACAGAAAAGAACAGGACATAACAGGACAGGACAGGACATAACAGGACAGCATGCCTCCTCTGACAGCCGAAATGTGCCTCCAGCACGGGCTCCAGATGTTCCCAGCCACCCCCCCGTGGAGGCAGGAAGGTCACAGGTGCTGTGGGGGAGCATGGGGGGGAGAGAGACTGATAAAGGCCCCCACGGCGCGGTCAATAAGGCAGCGCGTGTCCACCACACCATGCCAGGGCTATCTCACAGCAGCGCTGGACTGGACGCTCCGCACACAATAACACACTGTGTGCATGTTTGTCAGCGCCTTGCTGGTGGAAAATTAAAGAGCGGCGGGGGAAGAGTGTGTTGTGTGGGTGTGTGTGTGAGAGAGAGAGAGATGAGATGAGATGTGTGTGTGTTGTGTGACTGTGTGACTGTGCATGTGTGTGAAGAGAAGAGAAACCAAGGTCATGGCTAATCCTCCAGACAGACAAACAAAGAGCGGCATGTTTTAACATCAGCTGCTGAGGATGAAAGTTCCTTTTGTTTGTTGATCTGCTCTGTTTTTTTTTTTCTTCCATTTCGTTTCTTTTTGCTCCATTTCCACTCCTCTCCTCCCACCATCGTCCTCACTCGTCCTCGTTGAGGGCTGTGGGATTGGAACATCCTGTCTCATTTTGCCTCGTTAGTTTCCTCCCTAGCTTAGCACCCCACCCCACCCCCGAAACCTTTTTTGGCTACAAAGAGATGGATGAAGAACAACGTGTTCTTTCTACTGGCTGATTTTCTCATTTACGTCTTGAGCAATCAGGTATGAAAGAGAGGAAGCTTCTGCATTTCAAAGAGCTGATCTCGGGTCAGTTCTCTTTCCCCCAACTTCCACGGACCCACAAACGCAACGACAGCCGGCCCCCAGACCAGCGCCTTAATGCCCAAACACTGGGCCCTGAGATCATCTCCGGAGTAGCGGCTCTGGGCCGGGCTATCCATCATCTCTGGCTGGGGAGACAGCTGTGGGCAGTAATAGGTTAGTGGAGACCAGGCGGGGACATAACAAAAGGATGGAAAAGAAATGCGGGACTGAAAGCATTAAAACAACAACAAACAGGCAGACAGTAGTGAAAGACAAAGAGAAGAGAGAAAGAGAAGAGAGAAAGTGAAGGGGAGTGGTGTTGTTTTGAACAGAAAAGTGATTAACTGTTGCAGGGTCCCCATCGTAAGTACAATTTCTCACACACACACAAACACTCTCTTTTTCTCTCTCACTCTTTTTTTCTCTCTCTCTATCACTCTCTTTTACTCACTCACTCACTTACTCACTCACTCTCTTTCACTCACTCACTCACTCACTTACACTCTCACTCTCTCCAGAATGATCCTATCCCACATCCCAATTTTCTGTCTCCACACACACACACACACAAAACCACAGACATTCTCACATTTAAAACACACACACACACACACCCACACACACATATTCACAAAACCACAGACACCTTCTCTTACCCTCCTCTAATCCACATGCACATTCTTTTTAAGTCATTCTTCTCCCCTCTGCACACTCGCTCGCTCGCTCACTTCCTCGATTAAATAATTGATAGCCTTGAACGGCAGCAGGGCCCATCCGCTCCTCTAGGAAACCCTGAGCTGCCAAGCAATCAGTCAGTCAGCCGCCCTCCTCGCCCGCTCCAGTGAGCTCCCCTCACGCTTCACTCACGCCGCCCAGAGCCACTAATCCCCACCATCCTCCTTATCAAACTATTATTCACACGCTTACAAATGTGTTCTTCTCGCCGAGCAGAAAAGAGCGACAGTAAGAAACAGCGAGGGGGTGGGGTGGGGTGGGGTGTGTGTGTGTGTGTGTGTGTGTGTGTGTGTGTGGAGTGGGGTGTGGGGGATGGGAGAGGGTGGGTGGTTGTGTGTGAGGTGGATGCAATTGTTCCAAAAACCATAAATTCAGGCAGTGCAGAGGCAGCTATGCCAGGAAGGACCTCCATGCAGCTCTGGGCCCCAAACAAAGGAGCTGCCCATGTCTTTCAGTCTGGACACTGATGGCAACACAGAGGTAACACACAGTCTGTGGGGCTCCTAACTGGACATGTGTGTCTGCTGTAATGGCCCTTTAGGTGACGTCCTGCACATACCGACCAGACCTCTGCCACTCAATATCTTCAATATTGAAGATACCTGGTGCCACACTTTAATTAGCAAATTAACTCAAAACACCTGCGCAGGCCTTCAAATGGTCTCTCAGTCTAATTATGTAGGCTACACAATCATGGGGAAGACTGCTGACCTGACAGTTGTCCAAAAGACGACCGTTGACATCTTGCACAAGAAGGGCAAGACACAAAAGGTCATTGCTAAAGAGGCTGGGTTTTCACAGAGCTCTGTGTCTGAGCACATTAATAGAGAGGTGAAGGGAAGGAAAAGATGTAGTAGAAAAACGTGTACAAGCAATAGGGATAACCGCACCTTGGAGAGGCTTG
>CM059280.1:10120945-10125945 GCA_030347295.1 Setipinna tenuifilis | reverse complement strand
TTTTGGAGCACTCCAAAAGCACTCTCAGCGTGAGCTTGGATGTGCTTGGAATCACACAGCAGAATGCTGAGAGTCACAAGAAGGAAGAACAGGATATCTCTCTTCTATATCTCTTCTGCCATACATGCTGGCCTCAATGACCATTTAGGGTTAGCTGGGTTGTGCTGAGGTGGCACTGCCCAACATGACCCCTTTAACACTCCCCTGTCTTTCTTTCCCTATGGCAGTGGGCTTAGAGCAATGATTTACATGGCAACTGAAGTGAGGTGACAAATAAGTACTGCAGGCATGAACTCTCATGGGGAGAGATCCTCTTAATTAAGTCGGTAAGCTTACCATTTGCACTTAAGTGGATCTTGCAAAGAGATGTCAACTGTTTACAATTTTAAGGTGGTGATGCTACTTCTGCTACTATATTATAAGACAGCCAGGCATAGGGCAATCAATGGGGCTATGAATATTAATCCAAGGGCACCTTGTTAGGGATATTGTGCTTGTGGGCAGAATATGCCACACAGCAGTGTGACAGTGCTGCCAAGCAGCAGCTGTGACTGGCACTGAGGCTCCTGTGGGAGATGTTTTAAAGGACAGACTACATCAGTGGTTTTGTTAAGAAGGCCTGATAAGGGCTGTTTGGAAGTGGTCAGTGGCCTGTGCAGGGAAGGGGAGGAGAAGTCACCCCACCCGACTTCAAACCTGGGTCTCCGGGCTACCAAACGTGAGCTTTTGACCGCAACGCCAAAGAGCCAGGTGCCGTTATGGCAGTCAACAAACACCCACAACCCTAGTGATGGTCACTCCATGACAGCCTGCTTATGGTGGTAAGGAAAGGCTCGCTAGTGCTAGTTTCAATGAGAAGCTGTGGTCTGGGGAAGAGCTTCAGGTGTTCAACGACATGTAATGTGCCGCTTGTAATGCTGTGCACTACAGGTTTTTAAAATATTTCCAAAAAAACTTACAAGGACTTTAAGTTTAGGTCTGAAACAAACACGGAGATTAGTTCCAATTAGTTTAGTCTACTATCATCAGTCATAGAAAAAGACTGAGCTGTTGGAGAGGTGCCAACACCTGAGATCGAGGGCAAACACAGAGAGCAGAGCAGAGCAGACGCAGTGTCAGAATAAAAATAATTCAGGCAACCAGGGCATCATACATAGTGGACTGTATATAGTAGTAAGAAAACGAATGCAACAGCGGGTAAATATATCTGATTGCCATCAAGATTTTCAATAGAAATTTTTTTTGGAGGATCGTCATCTCCCATCCTCACTGTAATCAGCAATCGATGATTGGTATTGGCACATGCTGACTTCAGTGATCTGCAATCACTGATCGGCCACAAAAACCCTGTTCGGGGCATGCCTACGATTGTGTAATGGTGCTGGTGGTGGTATAGCAAATACTCTGTTTTACTTGTTTGAATTATCTCCAACAATAACCAAAAGGTAACGTAACACCAAAAAGTCAGTACTTCAGCTGTCTTCAGTAGCTGGAAGAAAGAGCCATGAGTATGTGGGAGGCTTTGCAAAGCGGACCCAGCACACACTCCTCCACATATGGTTAGGACCTACTTTCATGTCACGCACGTAAGGCTGGAGTTCAGGATTAGCAGTTTGCATTCTGCTCTGGTTTTGCCCTGGACAACAAAGATCTAACACCTGGCCATGCCACTGGGGGGCCTGTGTGTTTGAGACAGACAGGCCAAAGAAGGAGTACATGGCAGGGAAGAAAATGAGTGTGTGAGTGAGAATAAGTGTGTGTGTGTGTGTGTGTGTGTGTGTGTGTGTGTGTGTGTGTGTGTGTGTGTGTGTGTGCGTGTGTGTGTGTGTGTGTGTGCGTGTGTGTGTGTGTGTGTGCGCGTGTGTGTGCGTGTGTCCTTGTGTGTGTGTGTGTGCGTGTGTGTGCACCCTTGTTTGTTTACCTGTTTATGCAGGGCCTGCGTGCCCGAGGCAGACCAGACCAGAGTCCTGCGGCAGAGTGATGGAGTGGGGGGCTGCCGGAGGAGGACGGAGCCATGGGCCGACGCTAAACGTTCGCTAACAGCCCAGCCTGCTCCTCGCCCTCCCCTCCACTGAGCGTCGTATACGCCTGCCAGCTCAGGTGAACACCTTACAACAGCCACCTCACTTAACCCACCGCTGCGATATTGCACCAGATGGAACGGCAATGGCAATGGAGCATTTGCCCTCCTTTCTAAGACATGTGACTAAGTATTAGCCGCAAACAGAGAAAAGGAGAGAAGGACAGAAGAGGACCCCAGAGAGGCATATATGTATCCACAAGAAGGATCCTTAGACACATTTAGGAGGTATTATCTGATCCACTGTGATCTGGCACCATAACAGATTGCCTGTCTCCTGTAAGTGACGACTAAGTTCCATGCTGTAGACTTCTCACAAAATCAGACCTCATGAGTGCAGGTGACATCTCTCCCTAGACTCTCCTGGTATTATTCTCATCAGTCACAAAAATGTTTGCTTAATAACCCCCTACCCTCATTCTGACATCCATCACATGATTGGCCTTGTCCTTACACACTGTTTCTGCCATAAGGAAAGAAAGACAGGGCAGTGTTGAAGGAGTCATGTTGGGCAATGCCACCTCAGCACAACCCAGCTAAGCCCAAATGGTCATTTATGGCAGAAGAGATATAGAACTGTTCTCCTTTCCTGTGACATTCTGCATTCTGCTGTGTGCTTCCAAGCACTCTTACCTCCTACAGTGTGACCATCCCTGTGCCAACATGACATCCCCTTCCTGCAGCCCACTTCACTAAGCCCACACATTCATCCATGTACATCAATAACCCAGGGTGTAATTTTCAAAGAGGGGGCATCTTGGTGTCACTGCTAAACGCGCCCCATTGACAGCGGATTGCATTAAGGTCTCAAACCTGTGTTTTTATGTCATCACGGGCTGCATTATTTGTAAAGGTACCGACCCGGCTGCCATACCGTAAGTGCTGATCCGGACGCGGGGTGTGATTTATATGGGGGGCATGTGCTGTACGGCTCTTTGGCAGGCAGGCCATGGCCCCGCGCTCACATACATGCTGTATAATTCATCCTGCTCTGGAGCTCTGCGCCGCTCACCTCACCTCCGGCCCACCTCCGGCCCACCTCCTGACCCACCTTTTACCCTTCAGATACACACAAGCCCCAACATACACCCCACACCCTGCTATTAGTGTACACACACACACAGACAAGCACACACACACACACACACAGACACAGACACACACACACACACACACAGACACACACACCCCGACACACACACACACACACAGACACACACACACACACACAGATACACACACACACACACATAGACACACACACACACAAAAAGGTCCTGACTTGAATACTTCCAGTAATGCACCTCTGCTGCTAATGTGTGCGCACCAACATGCACACAGTCATACAGTACATACGCAGACAGACACACATACACGTGAACACACACACACACACACACACACACACACACGTGAACCCCCCCTGCGCCCCCCCCTCAGTTGAAGCCCATAGCTCTAGATCAGCACTAATGGCGTGGTGTCACTGGCTGCTAACTGGGGCATTAGCCCGCGGGCCCATAAATAAGCCAGTGTGGGCGCGGAGGCTAATGGAGTCATTTACACTGCGCCTACCTGCTGCTAAAAGGGCCCCGCAGACTGCTCCCCGATCAGGCAGCGACTCAGTCATTTGCTGGCGGCCCTGCAGAGGCCATCATAATGGCGCCCTGTGGACTGACTGGGGAACAGCTGAAGCGGTGGGTGCTGACTGAGTGAGTGATTGGTGATGGGGGGGTTGTGTGTGTGTGTGTGTGTGTGTGGGGGGGGGGGGGGGGGGGGGGGGTTAACAGAACAGGACTGGTCCCCGATGACCAAATGAAGGTCACTTGGAGTGTGACATGTTAGAATGTGTGTGAGCGCACACACACACACACACACACACATATAAACACACAAACACACAAAGATGCAAACACACCAGCACAAACACACAGCTCCATAGCCCTCCATAAACATTTTCCTCTAACAAACAGGTACAGATGAAATAAACACACACACACACACACACACACACACTCGTCTAGTAGGAGGGTCTGTGACAAGGAAAACAGATTGTAAGAGATGCTTTAAAGCCGTTAACGTGCATATTGCAAACCAGTAAACAAGGTTACTTGGGGGAAAATATGCATAACCACATTACTTGCAGACCACATGCAGACCAAGACCAAGATTAAAAAACAAAGGCACACAAAAACACTGGAACTTCAGTTAGGAAATTAGTTCAATGCATCAAAAACTTCTTTACACTCGCCACGCATAATATTAAGATTACAATCAGTGTGTGTGCACACAAACACATGGATACACATATTTTCTCAAATGCACACACATGCACACACAACCACACACACACAACCACCCACACACACACTCACACATACACACACACACACACACACACACACACACACACACACAACCACACACACAAACACACACACACACACACACACACACACACACACACACACACACACACACACACACAACCAACCATACACATACACACAACCACACACACACACACACACACAACCACACACACACACACACACACACCCCTACTCCAGCAATTAAGCTGTAACATTTTGTTTTATATTTGGTTTCACGTGCGATTTAATGCATTATGAATATGCATGCTTCCTGTAAGTAAGGGGATTTGAGAGCGAGGGAGGGCGTAGTAAAGGGAGCAAGCGAGAGGAGACGGGGGCGAGCGTGAGATCGAGATCGAGAGAGAGAGCGTGGGCCAATCTGAGTGTGTGTGTGTGTGTGTGTGTGTGTGGAGGGGGTGGGCAATCTGAGTGGGGGGGGGGGCACCCTTGAGGGAGGAACAGCAGGCAGTAAATGAGAAACTCCTGGAAGAGGAGCCCAGAGTCTGAGAGGCAAGACAATCCATTTCACACTGCCTTAGCCCAGATGCTCC
>CM059280.1:10073445-10113445 GCA_030347295.1 Setipinna tenuifilis | reverse complement strand
GTCCGTATGGAGGAACAAACTGCGTTTTTTTATTTCATGTGACTCGTGTCCTCTCTCGCAGCGTCAGAGTAGCGCTGGGAAGCGATTACTATACAAACACCTGAAGGGAAATAAGAATTGCGTTCGTAACGTTATATTTTAACATTTTAGTTGATGGTGTCGCCTGACGCCTGAGACGTTTTAGGCCTACTAAAGGCTTAAAAAAAACCCCTTCAAGTTTCCATCGTCCCGACGTCGTCCCGAGTGAGATAGTTGATCGTCCCAATGACAATTTCATACGTCCCCGGGACGACGGGACGTCGTTAATTTTAATCCCTGACACACACACACACACACACACACACACACACACACACACACACACACACACACACACACACACACACACACAAATAGACAGATAGCTCCTTAACACAAAGCATAGACTACGTCCGGGCAGTGACAGAGACAGGTGTCTGGGCAGTGGGTTTGCAGTGCAGCCCCATCACATCTACGGATGACAAGAGCTGGTGGGCAAGGTGTTCCACACACACACACACACACACACACAAATAGACAAATAGCTCTTTAACACAAAGCATAAACTACGTCCGGGCAGTGACAGACACACACATTCATATCTGTGACTGTCTCTGTCTATGGATGATATTACATACAGTAAGGGCCCGCATGCTTCCTGGTGGGCGAGGCAAGAGGCCGCTGACTGTAGAGGGACACCAATGTAGCAGCACTCATTCCTGTAACATCATACGGTACACGCTCATACCCTTTATAATGCTTGTTCAGTGGTGGAGAACGATGTGTGTGTGTGTGTCTGTGTGTGTGGGTTTGTGTGTGTGTGTGTGTGTGTGTGCGCATGCTTGTAAGTTACTGTACAGCACCTACTGTAAGTGGGAAAAACCACAATCAATAGTTTCATGTCAATCACCCGTAACAGCTCGCCCCCCCACAACCACCATTTTCCTGGGTAATCTATCTTTCAGGCTATTTTCCCTTTTAGCTAAAGTCTGATGTGTAACTACAACTATAGTTACATAGCGTAGTCACATAGTGTAGTTACATAGTGTAATACTAGTTACATAGTTTAATACATAGTGTAATACTACATCACATACAACATACATCATGCACAACTGTAGTTGTAAGTTGTGGTTGTGAGTATTCCTGCAGTTTTACAACACAAATATGTTTCCTTTTGTGTGCATGTATATAAGGCCTCTATTGTACAGGTTTTGTTTTGGGCCACACAGTTGTTATTACTGCTATTGTTATTGTTGTTGTTAATGATGTTAATCATTGCTTTCTAACTTGTTAATTGTAGAGCACTTTGAGTCAATTTGGCACTTAAATATGCCATATAAATAAATATGACTTGACTGGACTGACTTTGTTTCAGATATGACACATTTGCGTGTGTGTCTGTGTGTGTGTGTGTGGGTGTGTGTGTGTATGTGTGTGTGTGTGTGTGTGTGTGTGTCAGGGATGGAAATTAGCACCAACCATGCAGGTGAAATATGAAAGTGGCTGGTAGATGTCAGACACAAAATAACAATTTACTATTGAGTGGAGCTTTACCATGTGTCAGTGGCTAGTAGAAGTTCGCATTTTGCAAAGTTAATTTCCAACCCTGGTCTGTGTATATGTGTCTGCGTGTCCACACTGCAGCGTCCACCCACCTTGTTCCTCTCGAAGAGCTCGGCCTGTATGGTCTTGAGGTCGGACTGTGTGTGTGTGTGTGTGTGTGTGTGTGTGTGAGTGTGTGTGTCCGTGCTGCAGCGTCCACCCACCTTGTTCCTCTCGAAGAGGTCGGCCTGTATGGTCTTGAGGTCGGAGTCGAGGGCGCTGGCGGCCTGTCTGCGCTTGCGGGCCAGCTGCTCCTCCAGGTCCTCCGTCTGGGCGCGCAGCTTCTTGTTGTCGCGCTCCAGCGCCAGCTTCTCCGTCTCCAGGCGCTCCCGCCGACCCCACTCCGCCGCATTCTCCACCTGCAGACGCTCCATCTGAGACGCAGACACAGGACGGTAGGGGGTGGGGGTAGAGTGGTAGACAGAGTGGGAGTTAGTTATGAGACAGAGGAAAAAAGAGAAGAAACGGCATCAGTAGAGAACGGTAGAGAAAAGGCATTAAACAGACAAGACAGAGGGACAGAGAGAGTAGACAGAGGGAGAGAGTGGGGGGGGGGTAGAGGGGTAGAAAGAGTGAGAGTTAGTTATGAGAAAAAGAAAAAAGGAGAAGAAATGATATAGAGAAAAGTGTCATGAACAGACAAGAGGGTAGACAGAGGAAGAGAGTGGGGAGGGGGGGTGCGGATAGAGTGGTAGAAAGAGTTGGAGTTAGTTATGAGAAAGAGAGGAAAAAAGGAGAGGAAATGATATAGAGAAAAGGCATCAAACAGAGAAGAGAGTAGAGAGAGGGAGAGAGTGGGGGGGATAGAGTGGTAGACAGAGTGAGAGTTAGTTATGAGAAAGAGAAAATAAGAGGAAATAAGGAGAAGAAGTTATATAGAGAAAGGGCATCAAACAGACAAGAGGGTAGATAGAGGGAGAGAGTGAGAGTTATTATGAAGAAAGAGAGGGAAGGTGAAAAAAGAGAGGAAATTATATAGAGCGAGAGAAAGAGAGAGAGTTAGTTATGGAGAAATGACATAGGGAACAAAGAAGATGGAGAGAGATTGTAAAATTAATCAGATGTTGGAGAAAAGAAGGACAGGGGGTTGGGCGGAACAAGATAAAAAGAAGAGGAAGGAAGATCAAGATATAGAGGAAGGTCATGAGGAGAGAGAGAGACAGAGAGAGAGAGAGAGAGAGAGAGAGAGAGAGAGAGAGAGAGACCGAGAGAGGGAGACAGAGAGAGAGACAGAGAGAGGGAGACAGAGAGAGAGAGAGAGACCGAGAGAGGGAGACAGACAGAGAGAGAGAGACAGAGAGAGAGAGAGACAGAGAGAGAGACAGAGAGAGAGAGAGACAGAGAGAGAGACAGAGAGAGAGAGAGAAAGAGACACACACACATAGAGAAAGTCAGTGATATTACTGAGTGACGTTGGGAATATAAGTTGAGGCAGAACAGCTCTTTGAGTGAGGGTGTATGCATGAGCGTGTGTCCTTATCACATGGCCTGTGATATCTCATTGACTTACACAGGGGGAGAGATGGGGGAGGGAACCAAGTCCCACGCAGGGCATTTGAGGATACTCTAGCAGCAACACACGGCTTCACGCAGCGGCCGAGTCCTGTCTCCCGTGGAGACGCATTACACATGCTGAAACATTCCACCCTGGGCCCAGCGGTGTAACCAACCCCAACCGCCCCCCTCCCGTCCCCTCTACCCGTCCCCTCCCCACATCCACATCCCAACCCCTCCATCAGGCCTCCATCTCCATCACCACCTCTCCTCTCCTCTCCTCACATCACATTACCCAACCCCAACCTCATCCAACCTCATGACACCGCCCACCTTCCTGCCTTCCCTCCTTCCCGCCTCTACATTAGCCATGCACACAGCGTGCACACTTACTGCTCTTTCCCACAGGAGGGACGCCAGAGCAGGATATGGAGGAGAGCAGAAAGCAGAGAGGTTGAAATTAAGAGAGAAGAGGTTGAAGAGAGAGAGAGAAAAAAAGGCAGGGAGAGAGAGAGAGAGAGAGACGGAGAGAGACTGAGAGCAGATAAAAGAAGGGAGAAAACAGTGGTGTACAGACAGCTGGACAGAATGAGCGAGTACCTGAGCTAAAGACAGAGGGAGAGGCAGACAGGCAGACAGGCAGACAGACAGACAGAGACAGAGGCAGAGAGACAAAAAACCTTGACAAACGAGAAAGTGAACAGGAGAGAGAGACAGAGACAAAGACACAGAGGCAGAGACAGAGGATGAACAGAGGAACCTTGACAAAAGACAAAGCAACAAGGAGAGAGAAAAAGAGAGAGCAAGTGAGAGTGAGAAAAGAGGGGGAGAGAGAGAAGAGACGGCAAGAGAAAGACATAGTGCAGATAGAAACCTTGACAAAAGACAAAGCAACAAGGAGAGAGAAAAAGAGAGGGAGAGGGAGACAGGGAAAGGGGAGAGGCAATAAGAGAAAGACATAGGACAAACAGAAATCCTGACAAAAGAACAACTAAACAAGACAGAAAGGAGACAAAAACAGGAAGAGAGAGGACCACAAAACAGTAAGAGAGAGCCAGTGAGGGAGGGAGAGGAGAGGAGGCGGTGATGTAGATGAGAAAGGGAGCGGTCTGGTGTGTGTGTGTGTGTATGTGTGTGTGTGGGTCTGGCCTGAGTGCAGTCCAGCCTGGGAGTGTGGGCCTGGCTGGAGGCTTCTGGGAAGGGAGCCTGTGCGGCGGCCCTCAGTGCCAGACCGGGGGCAGTAGGAGCGCTTTAAACAGCCCATCAAAGGGCCATGCAGCAGGCACCCCACCAGCCCAGCCCACCCCTCGCCTCCCTGCCAAACATGCCATCACCAACCCCAACACCCACCCGCACACCCCAACCACCCACCCTCTTCTCTCCTCTCCACCCTACCCCCACCCACCCTCTCCTCTCCTCCCAATCCCTGCCACCCCCACCCACCCTCTCCTACCCTCTCCTCTCCTCCCAAGCAGCCCAGGCTGGTGCTTTGACACGGGGCGGAGCGGAGCGGGGCCGGGCAGCGGGTGCCATGCAACGGCCAGCAGATGGGCAGAGACACAAGCGTGGCCAGGGACCAGGGACCCGGCACGCACGCACACACACACACACACACACACACACACACACACAAACACACACACAAACACACAAACACAAACACACAAAGGGCGATCAGTAAATAAAGACAAGACAAGCGCGTGGCTCAGCTGCAGAGAGGGCGGAGGATGGTGGCCAGTGTGCTGGTGGGGGACATGTTGAACAGACGGTCATTGTAACTATCGGCTATACAGTGAAGGACACACCCAGGGCCTCCTGTATAGCATATTTATCGCTTCTTAAATATGGAAAATGCTGTCAAATTATTTCTGAGGGAAATTTAAATGTTATGAATGTTATGTTATGAATGTTATGAATGTTATGAATGAATAAAGAAAGAAAAAGAAATCTGAACTACATTGGCAGAGACTACCACTTGGTTAAGAAACTGTATAAAACAAGTTTATCAGAAAATGGTCGACTGTCAGTGTTCATTGGTGAAAATGGCAATTATGGTTAAGCTTGTTTCTTCACCACTACTCTGTTGAATAGGCACAGCGTTATCTCGACAAGGCTCCTGTCCAGCCTCACAAAGAAACCAACAGCCTCTCTTTACTGGCACAAACATGCTGTCCACTTTAATGTTAGAAATCTGCCCCAATAACTTAGCTTTATAGCTGCCCAGCCAGCCTCCCTTCTGCCATAAACTCTCTGCCAACACAAGTCGGATTTATTTTACATTTATTGGCTACAGACAGTACGCGAAAACCCTCCAACAGCAGGATTCAGGTTCCCCAAATGTGCCAAAGTCCTCCTTTAACATTGATGTTGTGCCACTGTTTAAGCAACAGCTAAGCTAGATAATCTACAATAAACGAGTGCGCTGCAGTAAAGTAGAGGAGTGCGATGGCTCCCGTGAGTGTGGTGTGGGGACTGCATTTGTGGAGGCTGGTACAGGCAGTCCTTGATAGACTGCTGGCGTTTGGGCAACCTACCAGGTCTTGCAGGAAAACGGGCAACCTTCCCAAGTTCAGCGGAACATAGACTTTTTATCAAAACGGCCTCAAAGAGCCAATCAATGTCAACACAGAAGTCCAATACAGGGCTAATTAAAAGCCTCACAGTGGACCACCTCTCTCTAAGGCTGTTGTTGTTGCTGCTGCTGCTGTTTTGTGCGTGTGTGTGTCAGGTATACGTCTGTGTGTGTGTGTGTGTGTGTGTGCATGTGTGTGTGTATGCATGTCAGTGTACTCACATTTATTGAGTCTTTTAGCAGTGGGATAAAAAAAATCAGACCCCAGTCGGGGAAGCTAAACACATTTAATTGCCGATTTCTCCACCTGAATTTGCCTCTCTGCAGGGAAACTCGATTGGCTTTTTCAGCGCAACAGTTACACAACAGCAGCAACGGCAGCCACCCCTCACTTACACTGTACCAACCACATCAAACAAGTCAGTCAGTCAGTCAGTCAGGAACAAGTCTGTGCATAGAGGTGTAGACACAATCCTTTGTACCACTAGTGTTGCGCTGTTCGTGAATGTTTATGTTGTGCAGCATGGCGTGCTGGAAGGTTCTGCAAGCCTCTCCTCTGCACAGAGCTCAACCAGCTTCTTGTGCCACTAATGTTGCAGTATTCGTGTATGTTTGTGTCGTGCTGCATGGCATACTGTAAGTGCTGAAAGCCTCACCTCTGCACCGAGCTCAGCCAGCTTCTTCTGCCACTAGTGTTGCACTATTAGTGTATTTTTGTTGCGCTGCATGTCTTACAATAGGTGCTGACTCACTTCTGTGCCGAGCTCAACCAGCTTCTTGTGACACTAGTGTATTTGTGTATGTTTGTGTTGTGCTGCATGGTGTGGGTGCTGGAAGGTGCTGGAAGCCTCGCCACTAGTGTTGTGCTATTAGTCTATGTTTGTGTTGTGCTGTATGTGCTGTATGTGCTGCAAGCCTCACCTCTGCGCGGAGCTCGGCCAGCTTCTTGTCCATGCTGCTGCGGGCCCCCAGCTCGTCCTCCAGGTCCTCGGACATGCGGCCCAGCTCGTCCTGGTGCACCTCCTTCAGCAGGTTCAGCTGCGGCACACAGAGCCACACACACCCGCGGGGCTTTAGTTAGGGAACGGGGTACAGTACATGTCTGCTGATAATCTAATTAGTATATTGTTATAAGTACTTATTTTAAGTGTTATAACTATTGTTAGCTTATGTCCTCCTTCTTGTTGTGAGCGTATGTCCCCTTTTTTGTACAGTAAGTCGCTTTGGATAAAAGCGTCTGCTAAGTGTAATGTAGTGCAATGTAATGTAATGTAATACTCTTTTCTCTTCTGTAGTCTATGTACACATTGATCTTCATCTTTTTAGCCTCTACTGTGAAGCGTTTTGGGTCAACCGCTGTTTTGTAAATGTGCTACATAAATAGTTCCTTGACTCGACTAGAATCCCAACTTTAAAAAAACATTTCATTGTGACGAGTCCCTTCACCTGACAACTGTAAATTTGAATTTTAAAAATGCAAATTCATTCAGCAGATGAGGACTGAGCAGTCATACTGTATAAAATATGACTGTCACACGGGCTCACACACACACACACAGAGTGTGCATGACAAATGAGCTTGTCTCAGATGTACCTAGGTATGGCTTCAGTCTCAAAGCACAGTTATCTTACTGCTCTGTTGTGAAATCCTCTCAGCGTGATCCTAGCCAGGCTCTGCCTTCAATCCGCCCTCACACTCAGCCCCGTGCTGCTGCCTGCCTATGCAGCTACAGTGCCCCCTGCTGACCGATGCATGTTCATGCACAAACACAGCTAGGGCTAATCAGCGACTTGAGGCACACAGATGCACAATGCACACCAACAAAGCCATGCACATTAAAAAAGGTCACAAAGGGGCTATAAACATGAATACAAACACACAGAGAAATCCCAGACAAAGGACCAGACACACAAGCAACACATGCATAAGCTTTTATGCTTTTGCGCTTTTATGTGTGTGTGTTGTATACGTGCATTTGAAGTCGTAATCTGTGCTTGTGCAGGTGTGTATGCAGGTTTAGGGCTGTGTTTCACTGCACATGATGGGTGCTCTGGCAGGGGGGTGGGGGTGGGTTGTTGGGGGGGAGTGTAACCGCAGCGGTCGGTCTTTGATATCGGGGATGGGGGGGGGGGCACTGTGGGGTGCTGGGGGCTGACAGTGGGACCCAGGAGCGCATGGGGGGGGGGGGGGGGGGGGGGGACAGCAGTGTCGCTCGCTGCTGCATTTAACAGCCCAGCGGCACATCAGAGGCAGAGGAGAGGAGCGGCCAGGCCAAGGTGACTCCTGCACAATGGGTGGTCATCATGACAGAGAGAAGAGAAGAGAAGAGAAGCGCTGTGCTGTGCTGGGAGAAAATTGGTTTCTTTTTAATGGCGCCTCCGATGTGACCTTGGAGGGGGAACAATGGCCTCCTCTCTGGTCATTCCAGCTCAGGTGGCCAGTGCCCATCAGCTGGGCTCTGCAAATAATTGGCGTTGGCACTTTTGGCAGTGGTCTCCCATTAGGGGTGAAAGAGTCACGTGTCAGCTGCCAAAACCCTTTTAGCCTCTGAACCGTGCCACAGAAAAACTGTGAGCTTGTCTGGTAATTATGGTGTGTGTAATCTGAAGATGTGCTGCAAATTGGTCTAGAGGCCATGGTATTTCCGAGTGTGGACAGATAGAGATATACTTTATTCATCCCAAATTAATGGTGTGTGTGAATGTCTAAGGAATTGGATATTAATAGTAAATATATATGTTTAAAATGGGTTTGTAATGCATGCCTGTGAGTGTTTGGTTTGTGTGTGTGTGTGTGTGTGTGTGTGTGTGTGTGTGTGTGTGTGAGAGAGAGAGAGAGAGAGTGAGAGAGAGAGAGAGACAGAGAGGAGAGCAAGAGAGACAAAGAGAAGGAGAGATAGACAAAAAAAAATGTAAAAATGGAAGTGACTCAGTGTTTGTGTACGTCCTCTGTCTCACCTGTTTGAGGGCCTCCTGTTTGCTCTTGGTCAGCTCCTCATACTTGAGCTTCCACTGGCTGAGCTCCGTCTCCAGCTTCTCGATGCTCTTGCTGAGGGCCAGCTTGTCCCTGACACACAAGAGCAGCACAAACGCTACTGCTTAAATGACACCATTAGAGCTTTATTACACTACACATTGTGTTTTTACTTATTTGTATTATATACAAGCCTATTGTATTGTACTTTTTGTTATGTTGATACGATGTTATGTTGATACGATGTTTAATGTTCACTGTGGGCCTAGGGAGCATTGCAATTTCAAATTCTGTGTGTGCAACCTGTACATATGGTTTTTGACAATAAAACTGACTTTGACTTTGACTTTGACAAACGCTAAGCCTAGAAAACTACTGGCACTCGTTTCAGAAAGAAACAAGCTGATGAACACCCATTCCGCTTAATGCTTCTCAAATGTTTGTCTATTATGAAAAGCATTTGTGTGCTATATTTGCTGGATTAAGACAATTACCACAACAACAAAGTAAAAGGAAATTAATTCTGACAAATGAGTCACTATTATTGGCACATCCTTCATCAAGTATGTTGTCAAACTCTTTGTGCCAACAGAGTGGTAAAGTCTTCTTTTGTGATGTCTTGTAAGACACGAGGAGACAGAAAGGGGGATTTTTGAAAAATCCTCTGGGCAGACAGTGTCCAGGCCATGCAGTCCTGGTTTTCTCTTGTGCACTCTCTTTGCGTGAGATTTATACAAATTTTCAGCTGGATTCGAGTAAAAGGACTAGAATGGTCATGAGTTTTATATGGTGCTCATTTAACCATTTAGAGAGGATTTTGCTGCAAATGTGATCAAGCCTTAGCTATTCTTGGCAGAGACAACTGGATTTAAAACAAAAAAAAAAATCAACCATTTGCTTCCTGGAATCCATAATGCCATGCAAGCAAACAGCTCGGCCAGGGCCAGCATGAGAAGCAGGCCTAGAGCACCATCGCTGCTGCTCCATCATACTTAACACTTGCTGTTGGCTTTATGTCCTCCACAGCCATCTTTAGTTCTATGCCAAAGTCCAGCAGGGGCAGCCCACGTTCTGTTGACTGACCACGGGACCCTCTTCCAATTAAGGCTCCTATTATACTTCTACTGGTGTCTAAGAGAAGTGTTATCAAACTCTTATTCTGAAACTGTGGTCTTTGCGGGGTGGTGGTGGTGTTGCTTCTCTGCCCAACCGACTCACTGTAACTACAAACTACATTCTATGCACTTCACTCCCCCCTCCCCATGCACAGTTTTAGACAAACAATCACCATTTTCACTGCATGTCCTACCTTAGCCAGTATGTCTATGCAAGTGACAATAAAACATCCTTGTATCCTTGTCACTGCTGACAATAGCCTCCTTTGCCAGTAGTATGGTGTACCAGCTGTAATTTGTATAGTTTTTAAGCTTTATTTTGCCGCGTTTCGCCTGTTATTAAGACAGAAGAGATGCGACTGGGAGAGAAGGGGAAGGGGAGTGGAATATGGACATTGTCACGACCTTAGGTCCCTATGGCCAACCAGAGCTACAGTGGCTATGCTGATCAGTCGTCTGCACCACAGCTTCCCCTGATTTCTTAAAGCTTTTTTAATTATGTTTGATGTTATGTTTTTAATTATGTTATGTTTTAAGCCCTAACTGTTGATGTGAGCATCTTGGGTGGCACAGTTACTCACAAACTTGTGCGAGTTGTAGAATTCTACAAGATTCTACATGAATTCCACATGATACCGAAATATAACAGTCAAAAAAGTCAAAAAAACTTGCTTGATTGCAATGATCACTTCAGAATCTTTTTTTAATTAGTGATGGGTGTTTTAACTGTTAAATCTAAAATTATGAACAGCTTTTTCTTTTATTGTAAGACTAAATGTACCGCATATAAAGTTTTATGAAGTATTAAACTTTATGAAGTGCCACTAACTGTAAAATAATAGAATTTGTGGATTTCTAACGCTTTTGGATAATGAACAGCCAAATGTTTCATTAACTACGCTACCACACACATCTCATGTCAATACTGGCCATTGTTATACTTGGGGAAAATAAATTGTGTTACATTTTCTGGGGTCTGCTTTGTTGTGGTCAACATTACAAATGGTCAGTTCCTCCGGAAGGACTTTTAAATCATCTTCTACTGCATGAATGTGTAAGACTTATGGTGTTTACTTTCCAATCAGTTTAAAGGCAAAGTAAATCACCAGCTAGCTCTCTCTCTTTCAGTTACCCTCTTTCAAAATATGCTTTTCCACACACACACCCACCCACACAAACATTCAGGCACAGTCATCGCTGTTCTCATCTACACCGCACCCCACCCCACCCCCTCCACCCCCCCCACACACACACACACACACACACACACCCTGCCCTATTCGGTGACTCACTCTCTCTCCTTGAGCAGGACCTTCTGGGACTCGTCCAGGCGCAGCTGCAGGGCGTTGAGGCGTCCGGGCTCCTCCTCGGGGGGGCACAGCTCGTCCCACAGCTGCATGCGGCCCCCCCCACGCTGCTCCCCCCGGCTCAGGGCCGAGCGCAGGCTGCTCACGCTCCGCGCGTCCCAGCCCTCCAGAGCGTCCGCCTTGCAGCGCAGCAGAGCCTCCAGCAGCTCCAGCTCCTGGGGGGGGGCAGACAGGGACAGAGGGAGACGGGGGAACAGGAGAGTTAGATTTGGGAGTTGGAGGGATAGTATAGTTAGAGAGAAAGAGAGAGAGAGAGAGAGAGAGAGAGAGAGAGAGAGAATAGGGGGCGAGAGAAAAAGAAATGAGTGGCATGAGAGAGAAGGAGAGAGAGAGAGAGGGAGAGAGAGAGAGATAGAAATGAGTAGCATGAGAGAGAGAGAGTGAGAGAATGAGAGAGTGAGAAAGCGAGAAAAACAAAAATCAGTGGCATGAAAGAGAGAGAAAGAGAGAGAGGCATGAGAAAGAGAGAGAGAGAGATAGACAGAGAGAGGCATGAGAGAGAAGGTAAGGAGAAAATGAAGGAGCAAGATGAAAGAAAAACATGAAGTACCTTTCATGACTATTAATGTCACTTTACATTAAACAAACTAAACTAAAAGCTTAACATATAAACAGATGAGTCAGACAAACAAAAACAACAGCTTTGAAGTGGTAATTCCAAAAAACAAAAAGAGCACACAGGAAGGGGATGGAGGGAGGGAGGGAGAGAGAGAGGGAGGGAGAGAATGATGGAGGGAGAGGAAGTGTGAGAGTTAGAGGGCTTTTAAACACTTGGACAAGCTCAAGGCTTTGGGAGAGAAGGTGGATGAATTAGCATTGCTTTGCCAGTTGGCAATCTGTGCATCTATAAATTACCTTTGCCTCCAAAATGTCTCACCTTTCATGTTTTCGCACAGAAAACACACGCAGGCTCTAATATACGGCGCAATCAAGCCGCGCCCCACATTGCTGGATACTCTAGAAACCAACCTGGGGTAAATATTTACATTGCTTAACAGCTACTCTGTCATCGGGAGAATCAGCGCTGTGGCCCACATAAAAACGATCGAGTTCCCCCCCCCCTTTCGCCCTGCACCCTCCCTCCCTGCCGGCCTCATTTCCTGCCTGCACAAGATGAAGTTCCCAGGCTCAGTGGATTGCTAATGAAAAACTGCTCCTCTTAGACAGCCTTTCTTTTTTTCCCCTTCCCTTCTCTCCTTTCCTCTCCTCTCCTCTGCTCGGCGTACAGCAGGGATTACATATCAAACGCTTGGCCACACAAGGACAAACACACAGTACAGTACGTAGCCAATTTCCTGAGACTGCTGCGCACTCGCATGGAGTAACAAGGAAAATAAACAGCCGCACTGACGCATGCTGGCCAGCAGGGGGACCCCAAGGCAAAGAGTTTGTTGCCATTTGCTGAGGCTGGACCCACAGGTGGCAGGGGAATGCCTGTGTGTGTGTGTGTGTGTGTGTGTGTGTGTGTGTGTCTGTGTGTGTGACTGTGTGTGTGACTGTGTGTGTGACTGTGTGCGTCTGTGTGCGTCTGTGTGTGTGTGTCTGTGTGTGTGTGCGTAAAAGAGAATTTTTGAGTTTGCATGCTACTCCAAAAACAACAGAGGCAGGAAATCGAACTGCATGAAGAATCATACATTTCTACAAACCTGTTCTAAAAGAAAGAGAGAAGGGGAGAGAGAGAGAGAGAGAGAGATAGAGGAGTAAAGGGGAAGAAAAACTAGATGCCTGACACTGACAAAGTAACTCGGAGGTATTTGGTCACTTCCGCCATCTGCAGAAGTGGGGTGGAGAGCAGTGACCTTTTCTCCAGTTGGGGGAGGCGTTTGTGGGCGCGCTGGTGCGTGGGGATGGAGCATGACCAAGACTGCTGCTGTTAGGGCCTCGCTGAACCCACAGGGGACGGGAGGGGCGAGACATGGACATTCTGACATTATCCCAACCTTCTGCTGCTGCTACATCTGTGTGTGTGCGCAAATGTGTGTGTTTTCATGTCTGTGCACATGTATACTCCTCTGTGTGTGTGCATGTGTATATCTGTGTGTGTGTGCAAATGTGTGTGTATGTATTTCCATGTGTGTGTGTGTGCACGTGTATATACCTGTGTGTGCGTGCATGTGTATATCTGTGTGTGTGTGTGTATATGTATACATCCTATATATATATAGTTCCTCTGCAGATTGATGGATTGGACTGGCCACTCCATGTGTTTGTGTGAGGGCGTGTGTCCCTGGCATTGAAGGTGAAAAGGGCAGCTAGAAGCCAGCAGCTTGAGAGCGGATGTTTCCAGTCTGAGGAAACCCCAGCGTCTAGCAGCAGGGAATGCTCGCATGTCTGAGAGGCTCCTCTGGCAGATGGGTCACGTTTCACAGCACACACACACACACACACACACACACACACACACACACACACACACACACACACACACACACACTTACTTTCCCTTGCTTTCCTGACCCACACTGCAGTGTGTCCCCCTGGCACTCCCTCCTCACACACATAAACAGTCTGTACATGCTGTGTGTGTGTGTGTGTGTGTGTGTGTGTGTGTGTGTGTGTGTGTGTGTGTGTGAGAGAGAGAGAGAGAGAGACAGAGAGACAGAGAGAGAGAGGAAAGAGGACTAGAATTGATTATGCCAGGAGTGCTCTGCTGACACACACACACACATGCCCTTGGTGAGGTGCTCAGCTAGTCGACAGAGCCATCAAGACACACCAGTCTAAGAGCAGAGGACCACATGTGATGGAGCAGAGGGCTCTTTAAACAGAAAAACATCAGTTCTAAAACAGTTCTAGAACAGACAAACATCAGTTCTAAAATGGAAAACAAGACGCTACCTAGGGCTCCTCTTAAGCTACATGCACCTCAGTGTGTTTCCTATTAAAAAACATAACAAAGCTGCTGCATGTCTGCCTGCTGTCAGAACTAGTCATTTGTTTTAGGCTCTGAGGCTGTGATGAAACTGAGATAAGAAACTAAGCCAGTGATACAGAAATTTCAATACAGCAGTGACCAGAAGTGAAATTATATGTTAACAATAGTCTGGTCAGGTTCTGAAACTGTAGAAATGGACTAATGTGGATGTAGAGCCTGGGAGTCTCCTTTGACATGCTGGCAAAGTATTGACTGCATTAAGGTCAATACTTGCAAACAGTGTGAAGTGTGGGAATGTGGGAGCTGAGGAGGGGAACAACAAGGACAAGGCCCCTAATGAACCCTGTCCTTGGGCTCAGTCATTACCACCGCACGCAGGGTTCACTCATTTGCCTGCTTTTCACCCTCAAATCTGCTGAGCTGGTGCTGAGTCTAGTTTGGCTTTGAACTTTTGCATAACCACACGGAGACACGGCTTCCCCTTTCCCACACACACCACTGGGACTCCACCAGTGTGCATCATGTGCTTGTTAAGAGCCATATGCAGCGTGCATGGTGTCGGAGTGTCTGAGTGTCTGTGTCTGTTTAATACTGCTCCTTCAGATGTCCTTTTGCAGTCCCTCCCGGGCTTTCAGTTTTACACCTCACTGTAATGAGATGACTGGCAGTAGGATGAAATAGACTCTGCTACATTATGTCTAACAAGTTCACACCTTTGCACGTCATGTATTCATCTCGCATCTGACCACAAACTAGAGGCGATGTTTTGCTGTTTGCAGGGGTTGCGACAGACTGTACAACTTAGCCAGCATAAGGACATCATAAGAAGTTAAAAACAAGTTGCAATTTAACAAGATCAAAGCTTATTTCCTAATCGAAGTCGGGTCATGTCATTGTGCAATTGTGCCATGTCAAAATTAAGAAAATATGCAGTCTTGCTGTAATAAAAAAGATGTGGGAAAGCACCAATTCTGGATTAAATTCTATGAAAACAAAACAGTCCAAAACTAGTTCAACTGCTCCGGTGCCACTGGACTGCAGGAAATGTTGTCTTGTTGTGACCTTGCCAAACTGTAAAGCACTTTGAGCTGCATCTTGTATGTATGAATTGTGCTATACAAGTAAAGATTATTATTATTATTATTATTATTATTATTATTATTATTATTGAGTTGAACTGCTCTGAGTGCTGTGCTGTGTCATGTGTTGGGAAGAGCGAATTTGGGTCATGTCATTGTGCAATTGTGCCATGTGAAAATTAAGAAAATATGCAGTGTCTTGCTGTATAAAGAGATGTGGGAAAGTACCAATTCTGAATGAAATTCTGCAAAAGAAACGTAACAGTCCAAAACTAGTGAGAGCATTATTGAGTTGAACTGCTCTGAGCTCTGAGTGCTGTGCTGTGTCATGTGTTGGGATGCTATGCTGCCTAGTGTGCTCACCCACCTTCTTCTGCTCTGGCTTATCACTGCTGATGTCCCTGACTGGCTCCTGCTCCGGCGATCCCGGCCCCTCCCCCGCTCCGGGGCTCTTGCTGTCGGGGGCGACGGGTGGGGAGGAGGACGAGGACGAGGAGACGGAGGAGGAGGGGGAGACGCAGGCGGTGGCGGTGGCGGTGGAGGTGCAGCCGTGTTCGGCGCGGAGCCTCTGGGCCTCCTGCCGCAGCTGCTCGTTTTCGGCGGCCAGCTCCTGCCGCTCCCGCCGGGCGCCGGTCAGCTCCTTGGTGAGCGCGTCCAGTCGCTGCCGCAGCTGCCGCACCTCGTCGCGCGCCCTGTTTCGCTCGGCCCGCACCTTGCTCCACTTCTCGCGCCAGTTGGCCGTGCAGTCCGACCACCAGCGCATGGTCTTCTCCATCTGGGCGGCACGCGCACGCGCCTCCTCCAGCTCCCGCAGACGCAGCTCCTCGCGGCTCTCCCAGTCCCCGCCCACGCCCCCTACGCCCCCCACGCTGCTAGCCAGGCTGCCCATGCTCAGGCCCTCGCAGCCCAGCCCTCCCGGGGACAGCAGCAGGGGGGGGCTGGAGCTGGGGGTTCCCCCCGTGGGGCTGGGCGTGTGGGTCAGGCTGTCCGGGGAGCGCACACGGTCGGGGCCCAGGCCCAGGCCGCAGAGGAGGCCCGGGCCGGACTTGCCGGACTCGGACATGTGGGGGCTGGGCGTGTGGTTCATCAGCGAGCCGATGGCTTCTGCCAGGCGGAGGCAGACGCGGAGGGAGACGACCCTGCGGCCTAATGAGGAGCGGAGAGCAGGCGGGACCAGAGGATCAGGAAGCCATGGGCTGCACACCTCAATTTGGATCCTGCAGAGGAGACGAGACACCATTAGAACAAAATCCACCCACAAGCAGAGACAAAAAAACAAGAAAACAGACACATACACACATGCGAAACACATACACCAACACACATAAACACCATCCAACACACTGTGACGGCTTATTTCAGTTCCTCAAGGCACACACATAAAACGAGTATCACTGACCCTACAAATGAAGCCTTATTGGGGACACATGAGTGCTGGCCCTCGGCCCGACCGAGACGCCTGCTTCCCATTTCCCCAGCACCACTCTGCTCGTGGGATCGTTGTAATCAGCCTGCCTTAGCCCCTCAATGTCACTCGGCTAACAGCTCTTGTCTCCAGTGCTCACACAGCCTCCACAACAACAAACAACAAACACCGCACATGCAACAGTCCTCTGAACCAGTCATGCGTGTCTCCTTCAAACAAGCAACCCCCCCCCACCACCACACACACACACCACATCTCCATCCACCCACCCATCGTCCACCCACACACACACACAACACTCCCAACCCCCCCTGACTCTGAAGCCCAAGGCCTGCATCCTCAAACTCAGCTGTAAACATTTTGGTGCAGCCCCCATACACGCGGAGCTCTCAAGCCTGTCACCAGATGCTAAGGACGCTGATTCACTGTGACATGCTGGTGCTGAGCTGAGCTCAGCTGGAGGATAGTAGAGGGAACTGCATGCCATGGATGCATGGACCATGGGAGACTGAGCTGGAGGATAGTAAGACGTAGTGGGGCTTTTTCCGCTGCATGTCATGGATGCATGGACCATGGGAGACTGACATGTCCGGACATGTTCGGCACAGCCCTCGAATGACAAACCTGACAGACAGTGGTGCCCTCACTTCCCACTGACCACACAGGGCTGTGTTTGGTAAAAGGAGAAGTGCAGACATCGCTCAAATGGGCAGTACAGTCGGCATCAGCCAACCACATGTGGAATGCCGGAACGCTTTGAAAGAGGAACTTTGGGATGCTCCAGAAATACACCAGCAAATGTAAAAAAGATGCAGCGCTCTGTGATTGCCGAAAGGACCATAAATAAGCAGGAAGAGTGAGTGTGGCCAGGCTCCATCTGATCTAGACCGCTCCAAACTGCTCTCAGCAGACCTCTCTCTGTCTCTACCTCTCTCTCTCTCTCTGTCTCTCTCTCTCTCTTTCCACCTCTCTCTCTCTTCACCTCTCTCTGTCTCTCTTCACCTCTCTCTGTGTCTCTTCATCTCTCTCTCTGTCTCTCTCTCTGTCTCTCTCGTTCTCTGTCTCTTTGTGTCTGTCTCTCTCTCTCTTTCTCTCTGTGTCTGTCTCTCAGTCTTTGTGTGTGTGTGTGTCTCTCTCTCTATACGTCTCTGTCTCTCTCTACCTCTCTCCCTCTCTCTCTACCTCTCTCTCTCTCGTCAGTCAGTCTGGCAGACAGCGCTGGTTGGCCCGGTTCAGGTTAGCGAGGGGGAGAGGGGGAGAGGGGGAGGGGAGGCTGCTTCTCTCTTTCTGAGGTCTGGCCACGGATAAGAGGCAAACACTCCTGTCAGCCGCCGCACTGGAGGCACACACACACACACACACACACACACACACACACACACACACACGCGAAAGCCTTCAGAACGCTACCATGGCAACCTGCAAGAATGCTCAGACCGTGCAACAGAAAAAAAACCCTTTTAATAAAGCATCTCCGTGGAAACTGTTTAAAGTGTCATCATGGAAGCAGAGCTTTCACACCAGGGAGACAGAGAGACGCAGAGAGAGAGACAAGACACACAGACAGGAAGAGAGACAGGCAGAGAGAGAGACAGGCAGACAGGCAGACTGACAGAGATACAAAGACAGAGACAGGGAGAGACACTGATCTGACAGAGAGATGACGGGAGGGACACAGAGAGGCTACTAACCATCACTGGGGAGTAAAGGGGATTAAAAGGGAGATGCATAATGAGACAGCTTCTCTCAGGTGGAAAATTATTTTCCAATCAGTTACATGATAAGCAGTCAGCCCAAGCTCATCTGCAAGCGCATGAATAAAATGTGCAAGACAGTGGCTTAAGAGCTAGAGGAGTCCAGCAATCACCCAGTTTAATTCTGGCTTCTCCTGATCTTGCTGAAGTGTCCTTGAGGTGACGAACACCGGCTGTTCAGGGTCATTTCGCATGCGTATGTACAGTACATGAATGAGTATATATGTGAGGCACATAGACACATATGCTGTAGAGGGACCTCTTGACAACAAACAGTAATAGTGCATTTTCCACTTAGAAATTGTATTTTGTGTAGGAGCACACTTCTGGACAAAGGTCAGGCCTAAAGTATGAGATAAAGAATATTTCTGTCACTCTCTCCCACTATCTCAGTGCAACACAGGCAGTGAATGAGCACAGCTTTCTCTCTCTGCGAGTTCAAGAGGACACTTGCTCGATGGGAGATTTGCTCTGGCTCGGGGACAATGGAAAACAACTAAATAACAACAGAGGAGCTGTCTCTGCTGCACGGGGACAAAGGCAAGAGGGACTGTAATGACTATGCTTATGGACAAGGCGACACGCTGGGCTGTGTGAGAGGAGTGCGATTGTTTTTCGGCTTCAGCCAAAGTCTCTCTCTCCCCCCTTGGCTGTGTGTGCTATGTGCACGCGGAGGTAAATGGTGGCTCTACAAACAGGAAACCTGTGGCCAGCCTCTTGCGCATTGCAACGAGCCTAAAAGCACACAAAGAAAAACACACTCCCCTCCATAAACCACTCATTTTTTTTCTCTCATGGTTTCTTTTTTTTTCTTTCTTTCTTTCTTTCTTGCTTGCTTTCTTTCTTCCTCTCTCTCCCTCCTGTCACCATTCTTTCGCTCATCCAGACACAGAACAGATTAAGAAAAGAAAGAGGGAAAGTTTTCAGACCTGCATCCAAACCGATGGAATGAAAAATAGAATGTTAAAGGGGTGACAACATACTAGCATACAAAAAAACAAACTTCCCCCCATATCTTCTCCTATTTACAACTGACACATCACTTGGCAGAGAAAAAAAAGAAAACATTAGAAAACAAACCCTTAGCTCAGCCCTGCCTGCTGACGTGGACAAGCCTAGTGCTTGAAGCGCAGCATGACTGGAATAACTGGGAGCATCTAGGCTAGCCCAAACGTAGTGCCTTTGCTCAGTTCAGCTCACAGGCTATCCCAGAATGCAATTCACAGGGGAGTTGCAGTCTGCTTTCAGTCCTGCTATTTTGCTCTCTCTGCAAAAAACAACTAGGGTAAAATCTAACAGAGGCATGGAGCCTACATAAGCACACTGTGGTAGATGGGACAAAGAAGGTATACGGAGGTAAAGATAAGGTAAAGATCTTAGATTCTCCTCCCTCAACACTTTGTGATTGGGACTATTTAAAGTGTGTAGCGGGGGGTTTGAAGGCATTTAAAATAGCACAGAAGTGAGAAGTTAATCAGGTGAACACCTATTGCATGAAGGGAGGAGGTCCACAAAGCACCTTGATTTTGCACTGATCTGTGTGTGGAAGCTTTCCGCCACTCAGTGATCTTGTGACATCTAAGCAGCTAAGTGCTAATTCAGTGACCCGAGATTCCTACTAGAGATAGTGTAACATGCAGATTATGCTCACCATGACCTTACACTGTGTTTAAGCACCCACTTGTCCTATGGACAAGGTCAAAGCCAAGGTCAAGGTAAACTTTATCATCCCACCAGAGGAAGTTCAGGTGGCCCAACATTGCATGTCTCATAAGAAACAAAACATAGCATTAAAACGGGTGACAAGATAGACAGCACACACACCAAAATACAGACATAACAAAAATACACAGCTATATCTTAAAAGAGTGCAAATTAATACAGATAAAATAGCTAACATAATAAAAAAGATAAAATGATAGCTAAAATATCTAGGATAAAAAGAAAAAAAGATGCATAAAAGAAACCCAAACAACAAAGGGCAAGTTTCTTTTTAACATCCACTTAGATGTATGATATAGATCATGTCATCTCGGTCAGCTAAAGTTCACCATGTTCTTGCAAAATCCTTTTGCATGCGGCTACATATAGCAACAAGGGAGAGCTCTTATGTGTTTTTGTACCCTTTCATTCCTAAAACCTTCTAAGGACGTTTTCACACTTGGCCCCTTTCAGCGTTTAAAGCGAACTCAGATCACTAACTGAGCATGATAGACCTATATGTGAGCACTCTAAGCGCAAAACTAACCGACCCCAGACCATCTTGGGAGTGATTGGTTGATATCATACACAATTGAGTGATTGGTTGATATGAAGGTAAAGGTCTTGGAGCTCCAGAGAAGCTACAGTGTGAACAGAAAGAGGACTGAGGCTCCATCAGAGCTTTAAGTGGAACAGAAAGAGGACCCAGGCTTCTTTCACAATGTGAACACAAACAGAACTGAGTTTGTTTTCTGTTGGTCCACTTTTTGGTCCACTTTCAGGGGACTGATTTTGGTTGATTTAAAGGGAACCATATGTGAAAACACCCTAGAAGCACCCTGCAGATACGTGATAAATTAGGCCATGATACCGGTATTTCAGAAACAGATCCCAGGCCAATCAGTGAGACCTGGAAGGAGGAAAGAAAAGGCTATTTAAGAGAGACCAGTTAAAACCTCAATTCCCAATGAAACCCCTTTCACCTATTTGGAAACTAGATGGGGAGAAAACAGATCTCTGGAAATACCAAAGAGGTGTGCATCTTCTTGAAAGTTGTGACCTTTAAACAATGACACCAAATCTCTTAAAGAGGCAGAGCATTAATAAGACAGTATGAAGCCAAAGTGCCAAAGCCTGTGTTTATCTTTTTGACAGCTCTCTTTCCCTATGGCAAGGGCCACAGCTCTGCTGTCTGCTACAGCGGTGCAGCAGAACACTGGCAGGCTGGCCTACATTTTATCACTTTCTGAGGCCAGGGGGATGGATGACCTCATAGTTCAGTTGACCCAGTGACCTAAAAGTTAGACACCCCCACCACCTCCTTCTAATTCCGGAGATCTCACAACTCTTTGCAGGGGACAAACCCTCAGCAAGGTCATCTAGAGGCCTAAGGAGACACCGCTGATGGTGGTGTGGTGTGGGTGGGGGGTAGATCTGTAGCAGACCTGAGAGAAGTCAGTAAAGTTTCCTTGAGAGGATGCGAGATAGGGATCTGGAGGTCTGTCTGTCTGTCTGACACACGTCTGGAGCAGGAGACACGGCAGCTACGTGGTGACAACAGGCCTACGGCCCAGAGCGGAGCGGTGAACACACACTGCAGACAGGATGTTGCACAGAGATAGAAACACACACACACACACACACACGCACGCACGCACGCACACGCACATGCACACACACACACACACAGGCGCAAAAAAAAATCAGACAACTTGCATTCAGTATTACTTTCCGTGTCCTGCCAGTAAGAGACAGACTAAAAACAGACAACTGTCTTCCTCTATTTGCACCACAATGAAGCACAAATGAGACTGGAGAGGGAAAAAAAGGCTAACAGCAAGCACGTTGTAGCCAAACATGTTTTTAAAAAAAAAAAAAAACAATGAGAAAATAATGATTTACTCAGTGTCAGTCGTAAGAAGACAGGAGACAGGACACGAGGAGAGGATAGAGGGAATACGCAATGGAATAGCAGTGGAAGAACAGAGAGACTTGTGGTTTCTATTAACCATGTAATCTGACCTACATCAACAGCGCTCTGGCACTGGTGGGGCCATGAGGAAAGGGAACTCCGCATCTGTGTGATGGGCATTGCTGAGAACGATAAGCCCAAGAGAAAGAGTGAATGTCAGCGTGGAGCCTGAGGAATCTCCCTGGAAAGGGGGTTGAAAGAAATTTCTCTCGATGCACCAGACAAAAAAGTTTTTTATGACGGCCAGTCATAGGAGTGAAACTAGACAAAATTAGAGCACCGTAGGAAACAGCAACTGTTCAGAGTCTTTAAACCTACAGTGATGCCTCTTTCATAAACAACGGTCATAGGAAAAAAAGAGTAAGTTGGAGACGTACAGTAAACAATCACCTGTCAGTGAACCCACACTGAATCAGACTGTACGCCTTTGTACTCCTCCACTCCCTTTGACGGAAAAACTACATTTACACTTGTGTGCCTTTGAAGTGTTTCTGAAGTTTCTGAAAAGGGCACTGCAAAAGAACAGTTCTGCTGTCTGTCTACAGTCGTGCACCAGAATACTAAAACCAAAGGCTGAGAAAAGCACAGTTTATAATCTCTGAGCCAAAGCGTGACTGAGTTTAGAGGTCAGGGCCCGAGACAGAGAAGAGGATGTGTGGGCCAGACACAGGAAGTGCTGACTTGACCACAAACACCTTTGTAGGTAACAGTGTCGCCTCTTGATGCACATCTCTGGAGACTGCGCAGGAGGCAAACACACAAATACAAGCACTTGGAGGTTTCAAGATAACATCAACAATTCAGAGTGAAAGATGTGAAAATGCAGTAGGCGCCCTGTATCATGCAGGGACAGTTACAGTGCGACCTCATTGGACCTCATTTCACTTAATGCTGCACTTTCTATTCCTTATTATCCCACAACTAGACCAATCACACACATACACGTTCGCATACACGTTCGCATACACATGCATGCACACACGCACACACACACACACACACGCACACACACACACACACACACACACACAAACACACACACACACAAACACACACAAACACACACAAACACAAACACACGCACACACTCTCACACACACACACACAGAAACACAGAAACACAAAAATACACTTACACACTCACACACTTACTCAGTGACACGCAACACACTTTCCATCTTGTAGCTTATTATGCCTGATGTCAAAACATTCAGGTAGACAGGCCGACAGCGCAGCAGGCATAGTGAAATAGGCAACAGACAGTAGGGGTGCCCGTTTGCGTGGGCCCTGAGAAATCTGGGGCAGAGAGGAGGAGAGGCACTGCTTCTGTGGTTATGGATGAGTGTGAGTGTGAGCGAGGTGAGCGAGACTCATACGAGTGGGGGCACACATGAAAAACAAGGACAAGAGTGACAGAAAGAAATTCACACAGGAAACTGTGCGCAAAACCACAACGCTAGATGCGAGCCAGCAAGGCAGAAACAAGGAAACTGTATTGTGCTTGGCTCTCGTATGCCGCTGGCTGGTTCTGAGACGGCGCTATCGTGGGTCGCCGACCCAGGAATTAAACGATGCTATAAATAAAGGCAGTCGTTCTCCAGAGATCCCACGGAAAACTGGTTATGGTTGGACGACTCGGGATGGTGTTCCAGCTAGAAGAGCTGAACTGGCAAGGAGTTCCTTGGTTGATTTCTTTCTCAACAGATTAGTTTGTGTGTGTTTAGTTTATCTCTGACAGCACTGTATTGATCATGAGACACTCCACTGCTACACCAAAACATTTACAAATAGCATGAAAAATGCCAACCAATGAACAGGACTAAAACATCATTTCCTCCACGAGTCGTGAACTGGCTGGGCAGACACAAAAGCAGACATAGCAGCAGATACAGACACCACTCAGCCCACTCCTAACCAAATCTGACTGAGCCAGTCATTGAAGTTACAGCCAGAGTGTGAATTACTCCTCCATAATTGGGGAAACCACCTTTTTACTGGGGATACTACCTTTTACATTTTACATTAATTACATTACTGTCCGTACCCCCCAACCCTATTTTTGTCTCTTTGGGGGGTACTGGGTCTTGATTGGGAGATACCATACCCCCCGAGTACCCCTGTAATTCGAACTATGGTTACAGCAGTACTGTGACTTTTACAGACGTGCACCATTCAAAAACCTGTGAACAGTGATCGAGGTGCTGCATTCCACAGAACCCAGAAGTCTAGACATCTCAGTCTAATAACTAACCTAAGGTTATCAGGTCCTGTTAAAACTTGCATGCTTTTAAAATGCAGAGCAGAGGCCTGCCAAGCAACTAACTAATGTGGCTAGTGGAATGTCTAAAATGGTAAGGGAAATAGACATAGAGCTCTAAAGTAGACTCACAAAGAAATGAGCGACAAGGAAAGGAAAGTGACTGCTACATGCACACATGTGCAAGACTAGCAGCAGCTGTGGCAAAGACAGAGCTTACCAGAACACTGGATTATGGGAAGGAATTCTGGATGCCGTTTGCAGGCCCAAGCAGTAGCATGTGGCATGTGTTCAGTCTGCATGTGGAATCTTCCCTGATTATTTACTTCTCCCGAAATAAATAAAAAGACATGTTTGCCTGGTGGCATTGTCAAAATAGCCAAGACGGCTAATCCAGAGACATTCTTCAAAGCTTGCCTTTTTACAAACAGTCTGTCATCGGTCTTTTTATCTTCACTTTGGTCAGGGACAGCCAAAAGCTGAAACCATTGATGACAGCTCAAATCAAGCTTTCCTTGCTTTTTGGCTGTGTCACTCTGGGCACCGTAGTCACTCCCCCTCTCTCACACAACACGGCTGCATCAGTGCGCTGCGGTTCCCGGGTAGAATTTAGCCCACACATGCTTACACAGACATACATTAAAGGAAAACTTCACTACATGTCGCATCTCCGAATGTACATTAGTGCAGTGCAAGGTGGATGACGGCTACAAAAGATGTACCACTAAATTGCCATCCCAATGTAAGTTTCGCTCAAAACGTGGCTAAAGCAACGAAAGTTGATCGCGTTGGTGTCCCCAATACCTACCAAATTTGGTGAGCATAACTGAAACTACTGTATGTGCTGAGCACAGGGCTATAAGACAGGTGTTTGGTAGTCTCTGGGCAACACCTACAGCCAAGCCCATGTCCCTGAAAAGAGGTCATTAGCCTAGTTCAGATGTGTGTACAAATTTTCATAAGTTTTCATGCATGGGAAGTGTCTCAAAAAAAGGCTGAGTGCCGCAGAAGAAAGAAGAAGAAGAAGAAAAGAAGAAGAAGAAGAATAGTTTTTCGAAAAGCAATGCACCACAGTCTGCACCTCCAGTGCTTGGGCCCTTAAAATACAGTAGCTATTTTGGGTTTACATGCACCACACACAAAAGGATCATCTTACACTGCACTGCACTGCACTTAATCTGTGATGTCTATGAGAGTAAATCTGCAGCAATTTGCAGCAGCTTAGCAGTCACATAACCTTCACTGACAGATGTAGTGGTTAACACCCATGTCTGCAACGGGATCAAACGATTTGCTGCAAATCAGAGTGTGGTTTCTCACCTTTGTTATCGCTTTCATGTTACTTTTAAAGAGTTCTCTTCGAATTCAGAGTCAAAAAAGTCAGCAACATCCAAAATCTTTTTCAACCTCATCGAAATCTTGAAACCTGAAAGTCCCTTTTGTAACATACATTGCTGCTAAACTGTCTGAAACTGGATTTATTGCTGCCCCTGTGAGGTACAACTATCACTGTGTCCAAGAAGACAGAACCTTATGACCCATGGCTGTGAGAAACATTTGCTGCGGTGCTGTTCTCCATGATACTTTATCTTATACCTACATACTGAGAACATGTTTCAAAATTCTTTTGCTATGACAACTTTATGTGCAGTATTTCTTAGAGGACATGCGGATGAATACTGTCCAAGAGAAGCCTCCCTCACCAGAGGTGGCCTTTGTATCAAACTGTGTCACACCATATTATAGTCCCAGTCCCACCCAATTTATAACGCTGAAAATGTTTAGTCTGACCAACAAAATCCAGTGCTTTCAGACAACCAAGAAAAACCCAATGACGGACCAACCTTTTGGGGTTTTGATATTTTGTGGAAAAGTTCCCTTAAAGAGAGAGGGCTGGAGTAGTACAGAGGGGCGTGAAACAGACTTAAACACTGGGCTGCTGGCTCACTGAGCCTCCCACTGGCCCTAGTGTGCTGCCTTTAGGGCCACACACACACTAGGCTACACAATGCACAGCAAGGCAGGGACACGTCCAAACAACACACCTTAACACAGGGTCAAAAACTGGTCATGGACAGCCAGCTTGGGGCTAAATTACATGTACGTTTCAGAAAGGTACTGGGTATTTATTACCATTGGCTACAGCAGCACTTTAAAGAATAGGTCTTTGTTTAGCTTTCTTTGGAGTGTTTTGCATATAAAGGATTATTTTCCTGAAGGGATTCTCCAACTCTCCAACTTTTTGAAAGTATAGTTAAAAAAAGAATGCAGGTCCAACACACATAACTTTTATCTCATTTTAATACTATGTAAATGAAAAGAAAGCAAAAGGAAACCTATGTTTTTCTCAAATGTAAAGCTACAATGATATAACAAAAAATACAGAACAAGCCATAGATTGGCTAAGCTTTTCCAATACCCGATCCAGCTATTTTATCCATATCAGCGATAATATCCAATCCAAATATCAGATTGGTGCATCCCTAACCATAGGTGCATGCTTTCTGTGACTATTTCCACTAGCTCAGTGGGACATAAGGAATGGAAAGTCCCCCTTCCTTCTCCATTTAGGAATATATTCTGGTGAAGCCTTCAGGCTGGAATGTGTGCAAGAGTGGAGGTTGGGACGTTATTGAGGTGAGTGGGATTGGGGACAAACCAATGCTGAGGTCCCATGTCTCAAAAAAAAGCTGCTGGTGTCAGAATCTGTCAATCTTTATGAATCTAGAATGCCTACGAACATAACCAGTCTGACATCAATTTTTACAAGGAAACGGTAACATCAACATTTTCCAGACAGGCCGTGTTCTGCTCTCGTCCCTGCATGGCACAGGAGTTAGATTGATGGCTCGATCAATGGAGGCACTGCCTCTCTGGGCAGGTGTGGGCAGGAGATCGATGTTGATCGATAGCACTATCTGTGGCTACAAATGCACAGCAGCGCTTACAGCTCCATGCTCTCGCTGGGAGGAGTGGAGTGCACTGAACAATACCTCTGCTGTGAGCTCTCCCTTCTTCCAGCAGTCGGGCGGGTGGGGGGGAAGAGTGAAAAAGCCCCATCCTGCCTCTGCTTTTTCTGGTCGTTGGATAAGCCCCACAGGACCTTGAGGAGGGGTGGAGGGGAAAGGAAACGGAGCATGACATCCAACTGGATGAGGGGGAAAAGGGGGCTGTACAAGGGGGGGGGGAGCAAGAGAGCGATGTAGTAACAGAAAGTGACAAAAGAGAGAGATTAATGTGGAAGACATAAAGGAAAACGAATGAGACAGGCCGAATGGTAGAAAGAATGAGAGCAGATGTCTCGTTTCCTGAGGTTGCTGACACTGTCTGCCGAGCTCTCCATTCCATCTCTGGGACGTGGCTGCCTCGTGAGTCCCAGTAGGGCTTTCCTGCATTTTGTTAAGCCAGCTCTACGCAAGCCAAGTAAGTCAGGCCCATCTGAACTGGATCAAACTGGGAATGTGCAGCCTTGAAATACGGTGGCCTTTTTTCTGACATGGGGTGGAGGTCCAAATCATGTGTGTTTTTGCCTCCCTTCACCAACAATTGGGAGCGACAGCACAACTGGCATGTGATAAATGATGGCAAGGATGGCAAAGTGTGCTTGTGGCACGGGACTCATTAACACACCTTGCATTAGCAACTCTTTCCATCTCATTAGCAAAAGCTGACAACCAAGCACAACTGCCAAAGGTGGAACCTGAGCATACTGATTAGCCCTGTGTTTGGCTTTTGATGGCAAAAGTCTGCAGAAATGCCACAATGTCGGCCAGGCCACGATCTGACTGACAGCAGGTGGCGACATTTTGGCGCGGGGCAGAGCGCGCAGTACATCGTCACCCCTTCGGGCTCTGAGACATGAATATTTAAACTGCTTGGCGGCTCATTAGCGGCGCTACTGCTAATGATGATAACCTCTGCATTTGCCTGACAGCGCTAATGCCTGTAGGATAAAGAAACCAAGAATAGAAACCGAAAGTTGAAATAAGAGTCATAGCCTGCATACTGATAGCATCTGTGCTTTTACTTTTGAGCGGTAATGAGGATAGTAGGCTAGAGAACCCCACGAGCAAGAGAGGGATTACATTAAATTTCAGAAAAGTGAATTGGCTGTCTTTACTTTGGACTTGACTTGTGCATGCTAGCAGCACATGGTGCCATCAATTTCCTAAATGTGGACTTAGCCCAGAAAGTGGCTTGTTCAAAGAGATTATGTGGGAAAGCAGTATAAATTGTTATTATTATTAATTACAGCACCTCAAATTGCATTAGGATTAAGTACCTGTGGTGAGTGTCAATGATTGGACAATTGTCGTTCATTTCCCTAATAAGAGCATTATGGGTAATCCTGCCACTGAATGCCATTTGGGAGCTCTCCATAGCACAGGCATTAATTTTGTTTAGAGTACTCAAGTTTTCCCAGACAGCCATTAAATCACACATCTACAGTGCTACAGGACAGACACCGCATGGAGTTTAAACCAGCCAAGTTTTTTTAAACCTGGAGTGTGACTGCCTATTTCAGTGTTGTAAATGCTGCAGCTGTGTTCATTTTCTGCGGTACCTGATATAGACGGACAGCAGTGAATGACAGCCATGCCAGAGAGCACGGCTGTGGAGGAGAGGGATCAGGAAGAGCACAGGAGAGATGGGGGAAGCAGAGCAGACCAGAGCAGACGTTAGCACGAGCAGCAGATGGTGGAGGAATGAGAGGCAGGCCTTCGGAGAGGGATTCCCCCTCACAGCCAATCTAACCCATGGGGGACTTATTTACGACGCACAGGGTCAGACAGCAACAACTTTCTCTCCTGCAGCCATTTCCTCCTTCCCCCTTTCTCTCTCTCACACTTTTCTCTCTCTCTGCCTAAAAGTGAAACCCAAGTCACCTAGACAACAACATGATATGTCAAAATAAAAGTTAAGAAACACATATAAAGAGAAGAGAAGGATATTAGGAAGGAAGAAGAGGACCACCATTTAGGAAAAGCACATGGGGTGTAAGTACAATGTGTAAAAAATGATAACCATCAAAAAATGAAATGCCATCTTCAACAGGGAGTATGATAAGAAGATTGGTGTGATATTTCACACAACCCCTGATACATGGGATACTGTGCATAGTATCCCAAGACTATGTGCTAATATGCAAGCACATCTCTGAGAAAGTGTTACTACCAGAGTAAAGAAAAAAGCTGAATGGACATGGCAGACTTCAGAGAAGACAAAGAAACCACAGTGCAGGGCTGGAAGAGGAAGTTTATGGTGTGTTTATTGTGATGCCAAACAAGGCTCATTTACTTTGAGAACCAAACAGACGCAGTGCCAGGTCATCTAGCACACAAGCGCGTGCACACACGCACATGCACACACACACACACACACACATACACACACACACTCCAACACAGACTAATGATGGGCCCAGCTACCATTATGTGACCTAACCCTGTTTTTCAAAACTAGCAAATGGTCTAGGGCTAGGCTCTACACCAAAGCGAGACAATGGAGGCAAAGAGAATGAATATGGTAAAACCAAACAAGAGGCAGAGTTGGAGAATCCCTTCAGGAGAAATACTTTATAATATATGCAGTACACTCCAAATAAAGCAAAACAAAGATCTATTCTCTCTTTCTCACTGACAACACAACCATAGTACACAAGCAGGGACCTAATCCAAATAGGAAATGACAGCCTGATGTCCACGCAAGCCATGTAAAGAAATCATTTTCTATGGACTTAGATCTGTAATTAAAACCTCGCTTTCACAGTCCATTACCTCTTCTGCCACAACTTTTGAGCTGAGAGAAGGAATGCCCTAAAAGACAGGCCCTTATCGTTTGTATGCAGGCAAGGCCAACATGCATGCATGGTCTGCCCATCACTTTTAACCCCCCACTGAGAGCTCAACAAGAAGAGGCAGAAGGTGTGAGTCTGTTGTGGAAGAGCAGAAGAAGCAACTGCAAGAGGCACTTCCACTCCAGAAGTTCAGAGAAAACCATGTAGAATTCTACATTGTGGATGAGGAGGGACTGCCTCTGAAACTGTGCCACCACTGTAAGAACTTTACTTTCATTCCTGCCCACACCAACAGGCAGCACTGGCTGTCCTCAATTAAATAGGGACATGGCCACAGGCCCCCCAGTCAAAAAGCACTCTCCAACACACGGCTGTGTCTGAAATACAGTGAGTAGGGAAGGTGAGTGTGATAAAGACAGGCAGTATTCCTGCTTGCGGTTGTGGTCATTACCGCATTATGCCTTTTTTAAGACTAAAGACTTGTAAAACTATACTTTCTAGTTTTCACTACTGTCACTTCCATTCTTCTCAGTTGTCAAATTCAGTTTAACTCTCTTCCCAATGCAGTGAGTAAATACATAAAATATGCTTTAAGTCTTAATAGGGATACTTTTTCCTGTTTAGTTACAAAGACACAACATTCCAGAGAGGTGCGCTGATGGTCTTTTATGTGTGGTACATACAAGACATCAATATAAAAGTTGAAAAGGTTGAAACTGTAAAGGTTGATGATGGGCTAGAGCCGAAGCATTTGTTTCCTGAATCCGCATGGCCCGTATTGTTTTTGGCTTCTCTATGAAACACAGATTTGTGAAATCGTTTAGCTTCTGTGCGATTTCTACCCCCCTTGTACTTGTACTGTTTGTTTTGGAGTTACACGCTGGACAAAACACTGGACACTGGACAAAGATATCATGGTGCGGATGTCTTATAAAGTACTGGAGAATCGTTGTATTATACCACTGCTACAGTGTGTCATGAGTTGCTTGAAACCCAAGCCTAGTCAACACTGTGCTAACACTGTGTAACACTTTGTAACACTGCACTCTCACTGTCACATGTACAGCATGTCAAATTCGCCTTGTAATACAAGATGTCCTGTCGTTGGAGTAAAAGTCTGTGAGGGATAGATCGTTCCGCTCTCACATAATCCTACCCTGACACCTGCCCCAATCTTAAGCAGTTGCAATGTTTTGCCCAACTCCTGGCTACATCTTTCACACCTTGTCTCACTACCACCCCCAAAATCGCATAAGTAGATGTTTACTCAGGTTGTATTTTTCAGTTCTCTGCCAGTTCCATAGGTACGCCCCCAGGTGCATGTGTTAACACACGAACGCTGTGTCTGTTTATGTTAAAATGCATTTTTTATGCTGTTGTTGTTCTTGTGCAAATCTGAATAACATTCTGAAGTTTAGGGAGAAAAATCGACTTTCAAATTCATCGCCTACAGGTATTTATTCTGCTGCATTCCCATGAGTCAGGTCTTTTTTTTTTCTTTTTTTTTTCCTCTCCCACCTACGCATCAGTTTCTGGCTGCCTGCAACAGCATTCTGCAATTAAAATGAGTCCTGCTGGTACCCTGGTGGGATACAGGTCCCTACCATTACAGCCTCCACATATTACGGTAGCGTAAGGGTGACAGAGCATCACTCACCTGCCACGTTAATCTGTTCTACGCCTCCATTACCATGTTGAGTGCCCTGTAAAAATAATTCCCTTTACCCATGTGCTCTCCCTACTGTGCCTCACCCTTTCATACAATGCACCAACTTGGCCCTTATCCACAGCAGATTTGCAAGGCAATAAAACAGTTTCACTCTGGTGGTCAATAAAGAATCGTGGCCCAGCATCTGTGCTAGAGCTGAGCCCTGGGGCTATAGGCATTGTCAGACACAGCTGAGCTAGACAGGCCTAGTCATTGCCATGCTTACCATATCAATGCATCCATACATCACCCTAGGAAAGCACTAAAACTGCCATTGGCAGCGTGTCAACGTAGTGGTGCAAGATCTAAAAAAAAAAACACTGCTACCTGACAAGTACTCACTACTGACACCTTGATGATAACTTATGGGTTGTTATGAAGAGTTAGCCTAAATAATAACTTATTGTATGAGAAATTATTTTACCTACATCTGACAATTTAAATAGGAAAATGATCATGAAACATGATCACATCCAGTTCAATGTGCTTCATACACTAAATTCCTCTGAGCTAAGCACAGGGCCCATTTAGGGAGGATACCCTACGACAGAGGCAGGTGCCTTGTTAGAGGTCACTTGTTATGATGACTTTTAATCCCAGCTGTTAGATCAGCTGTCAATTCCTGGGCAGACACCAACACATGGGCATACCTAGGATAAAAAGATAATCCCAAATACTGCAACTGTTACTTACAGTAGCATCATTATCCAGTAAAGCCACTTTGCCTCCAGGTTTTAAAAAATGTAGGCCTAAAGGTCTAGTTTTGACAAAGGAAACAGCAACACTTGCATGGCTAAAGCCCATTTTGTAGCACTTGACAATGTCTAGGCTTGACAATGTCTAGGAGTGAGGGCTGAGGAGAAGGCTGGCTGCCATTCAGTCACTCCCTGTAAGCAGGAAAAAGGATTTCCTCCTGTGCCCTCGCAAAACCCTCACCAAGATCCGAATGGTTCTTCTGGGGAAGTGGGAGGGTTAGGTCATAAACCTCGTGAAAAGGCCTCCTTTCGTGCTGGACATTGACCAGAGATCACCGTCGGTGTAGTATCTGTTCCCTTTGACCATTGCGGCTGGAAGGGTGTGAATGTGTTTCTGGCTGTGACCAGTTCACCATCTGGATATTCAAGGGGTCTTTTCAGGAGGAGTGAGTCAATGGGAAGAGAATAGGGCCCAAGCACCTGGCAGCATGAGGCTATAAACCTTCATGAGATGTGCAAAGAAAGAAAGAAAGAAAGAAAGAAAGAAAGAAAGAAAGAAAGAAAGAAAGAAAGAAAAAAAGAAAGAAAGATGAGGAGGGATGGGTAAAAATGGCGGATGTTCAGTCATAAAATAAAGCTTGTGACCGTTTGGGGAGACCTTCAGGCATCTTTGAAACTGGGGGAATTGGGAAATCAGGAAGGAAAACAGAGGAAAATAGTGGTGGGTGGGAAAGAGAGAGAAAGAGAGCAAGTTGGGGCAACAGGAGGGGAGAGACAGAGAACCTTCAGGTCATGGAGCCTAACTAAGACTTCAACTCATTTAAAAAATTTCAGACTGCACACAGTTGTCCAGTCTCTCTCCCTCTCCTTCTGTCTCTACTGTGTCTTACATGAAATGGATTCAATTTAAGGTCTGGGGCTTTGAAACTGGGCCAGCCAGAGCTTTGCGAGACATCAAAAGGAGAGCCCGAGAACTGGATTTAAACACCGAGATGCTCTGTAAACAGGACTTTGCACGCAAAGATTTATCAAACCCTAATCTCTGAAGCAGGGTCTTGACATCCACACCCCAGGGAGGCATGTCGCTTCGGCTGTGAACTCCTGGAGATCCCTGGAACAGTCATGCACAGCCCCCCCCTGGCTGCTCCCACGTAGAGGAGATGACTGTCCCAGGGTCAGACTGAGAATCAAACGCAGGCCTGGGAATGCAAGGGTTTGTGGCTACAGTCAAGGTCAGACTTGACATGTCACCGACTGAGAAAAGCTGAAGCCTTGTTGTGACAGCTTCATATTTTTAAGGGAACTAAAGAACAACATGTGTGTTTAAATCAAATGCAAAAGGGAGGGTTGTGTTCCACTGGAGGTTTGTGTCTGACTACAGATGACTATTTCAAACTTCAGACTGCTTCAACTGAAACAGGCCTCCTTCACTCATGACTTGGAGGAATCCAAGTCTTTCCTGAAAAGCCTAGGTGCTTTCAGCCGCCTAGGTGCTGTCCTTGTGTTGAACAGGGACAAGGTTTGCCTTAGCTCTGCTTTGTTGAGAGTGGGAATATTCTGGGAATGTGCCAACATTACCATAGCAATATGCTATTATTGCCTGTTATTTCAGGGGAGACAAAGGCAGTGGTCCTTGGGGCTCACATGTCTGAGTCCGGCGAGCTGGCTGTAAATCACAGTCACTTATTTTCCTCACCTCTTCAGAGACGCGGGAGAGAGACCTCCCTTCTCCCTTCTGCTCAGGTGTCGTGTGACCGCCTGCCTGCACAACGCATTCCTTACCTATGACTCCACACGACGCAGACACACACACACACCGCACACATAAACACACACTTCGTCTTCCCTATTTGCCATACTTGACGACCAGTGTGCTCTGAAAAGCACACATGGGTTCATTTATGCCGACCCACCCACCCATGCACAACGCACATGCAATCCAGGAGTGATGGGATCTTTCGACATATGTCAAGAATGAGCTGGCGCCACGAAGGAAAAAAAACTCCTTTAGGCTCTGTAGCTTTCTCTCCCACCCTGCCACACACACACACACACACACACACACACACACACACACACACACACACACACACACACACACACATTAAATTATGATTCATGTCTCCATACTACACCACAGTCTACAATCACTGCCATATTAAATTCACTGGACTTTAATTGGTAGATCAAAGGCTTCAGGCAGGGCTGCTGAATCACTGCTGAACCTGAACTCAACCTCACAAGGTAGAACATTTGGCAAAGCCCAATCAAATCCGGTCCATTTGCAGTGCAGAGAAATGTGCCTGCCTCGCACCTTTCCGCCACAGTCGAGAAGCATACCTTTCATGCACTCACATATCACACATGCAAAAGTGAAATCATAGCCTAATTTATGACTAGCACACACTGTTTAAAAAGCCAGCAAGCCTCGCCTTAAATCAGTGATAGACAGCGCCATATGACACTACGAGCTTGCAGTGTCTCTGTCAAAATATTTTTATAGGTCAGATCCGTGGAAAAATATGTTGCCTATAATGCAATCAAATGCATTTCTTCCTTGTCTTATTCTGCACTGCATTATTCGTAGGACCCTGTAACACAAAAACTAGGCTAAAAAAGGTTTGGCTACAGGCATTTCAGACTGCCTGGTGAGCGTAGCACAGATGAGCCTATTTTGACCTAGAAACAAGGACTATGCAATATGCGATATTTAAGAAGCACCGTGAATACAGCACAACAAATCTCAAAACTAGACATGGTCCTGACATGCAGTCATTCTAGAGGGCTCAGCTAGTAAGTAATGCCAAGCTCTTATACAGTAATACCTTTAAAACTGCTAGGGTAGTATTGTATTAGAGATGAGGCATGGTTACATGCCATGCTTTCAGGCCACAAGAATTTCTAAATTCCAACCACATTTGTCAACTTGGCTGAGAGTAAACTTCAATCATCCCTTGACCAAACTTTACAAAAGGGTAAAAATGGATAAAAACATTTTAGCAGTCAATCCACTGCACAGGCGTACCCTTATACTGTGGAAAAAAAACATACTTAGTCAATGGCCTTTTAAAATCTATGTGCATATGATTTACAATGCTGTAAGGAACATGCATTCAAAAGGGCGAACAGTCTAGGAATCTGAAAATCGGGATGCATCAAACAGGCTGCTTCGAGCGAACACTCTTGGGTAGGAAAGCCGCAGCAGTGAAAACAAGCTGACCTTGGGTTCTATTTCACTAAGGGGCCAGACTTAAAACTGGAGCGCAACGCGATATCAACCCCTCATCATTTATTCAGGATCACAGATCAGTCAATGGCACCAGGGACACAGAATGAAAGAGTGAAGGTGAAAGACAATGGGTGGAAAGTTAGAGGTTGTAACTACCTGTCATTCAAAGGTCCTTCAACCAATAGTTCCTGGATCTCAGACAAGGCAACTTATAGAGATTTGCCTGTCAGATTGCTCCAGGGGGTGAACCTCTTATTCTCCCCACCCAATGTATTACAATGTATTACAATAAAGGATGCTTTGCACTCAAACTTCTCTGTGTACAAGCACAGAACATTGCAAGCCCCTATACAGTACACTCTAGGGTAGAAATAGAAATGCCCCCAACAAACTGTACAAAAGTCAGCAAAAGTTGCACTAAACAAAGTAAAGCATCAATGTTTTCCATCTTAAAGTGCAACACACGCATAACATGCTCCTAAACTGGACTTCACGCAGACCATGTTGAGGTTCAAGTAGCTACAACTCATCTTTAGATTTCTTGCGCAACAAATAACTTACGCTTTAGTCAACCTACAAATCATGCTAAAGTCTAACCCTGCAGTCATAAACTGTGAAGCCATGACATAAACAGGCCCCTCGCAGTACCTTAGGAGGCTTATGGATTGGACTGGTGTGTTTTGAGGGTGGAGTAAGATCATGTTAGGGTCAGATGGGTGGGCTGTTCATGTACCCTACCACTCCCTCCTGGTTCCTGCCCATTTTTTTCACCCGTTGCACTCCAAGCAAACAGCTTAAGAGGGAAAACGGGGGCAAGTAGGGTGCACAGGACACACACACACACACACACACACACACACACACACACACACAAACACACACACACACACACACACACACACACACACACACACACCCACACACACACACACAGGGGTGTAAAGGCCATCTGGTGAGTGGCTATCCAGAGCAGTCTAACAGAAGGGTAATTTGTAGTCTAAAGGTGGGGGGATGGGACGGGGTATCCAACTCCATCTCAGACAGACAGAGAGGGGTCACTGACCCGTAGGTTAAGAGTATTAGAGACAAGTGTCTGAAAAGCATAAACACAATCTATCCTCTCCCAAACCTCAGGTAGCTGAGACCTCTTGCTGAGCACAAACGCACAGAGAAGGCATGTTTCCACCCGCACAACACAACACAACACAACACTTGTGGGTTTACGACCAGAGATACTTCATATCAAAATATGGGAGTGTCTTTTCTACTGCAGCTGAGGCCTTAGTCATACAGAATCAAACGCACAGCACCAAATTGATGGTGACAGGCGTGAAAAATGCATAGCCACGACCGAAATCCACAGCATAACTCACTGAACAAAATGATCTATGGGGCACACGACACACACACCTCAAACCCAAACATGTCTTCTGCTTCTATTTCCCTTCACAAAAACCACATCAAGAGTCTAGACGTCTTCATTCAAACACTTAATTCCCTCGTTTTATCTAAACAGTATAACATAATAATGAAGACAGATCTCCAGCATACCACACACACACACACACACGCTCATTCAAGTACTCCTTTAAGACTAATGTGTGTGCATTGTCCTAACTTGGCCCATCCCTCCATCCTCTTAAGTCTTCTGAAATGGCAAAAGTTTGGATGAGATCCAGCCTGATAGTATAAAGCTTAGCTCCCTCTTTCCCTCTCAAGCAAGCCTATACAAAGGGGGTTCATCAGACTACACTGGTCTTAAGCTGGTTCACTAATGGCTCCACGGCTCTCATGGCTCCAGACTGGAATTTCAATTGACAGCACTTGCACTACCAACTTCATCAGATGGTAAAACACTGACAGGATTTGTTCACACATTTTTTTTTAATTAACATCACAGGGGTGTTGGCTTGACTGTTACCCAGGTAAGCCTTCCAAACTCTTGTAAATTTCCACACTTCTTGAATCAAAATGGTTCTCTTCCATGCCTCAAAGTATGTAGCCTATGCACCTTTTGATTTGCATTGGCAGTTGAAGGAATCCAACTAAAACAAAAAAATCATGTATGTATGTGTGCAGAAATAATGAGTAGAGAGTTATTTGGCGTTACAGGCAACATTGCTTAGGGCTACTTTCCCAAAACCCCTCCTCTCTCTACTAACTCCAGCTGTACACCGTTTCATCTTTAGAACACATAAACAGATAAAATGTCTGTTTTACATGTTTCATCACCCGGGCACATAGTTGATGATGGGCGTGCTGGTAGGGGGAGACAGACTGAGGCAGTACAGAAGAAAAGGTGTTACTTTCAGGCACAATGGTATGCAGTTTCCCTGCCAACAGGGCTCAAAAGCAGCCAAGCAATCATCATGCACTTGCACGAATGCAACTAGCCTACATGATACTTTAACTCAAGCACGCTCGAAAAAATGATCATAAAATATGGCCATAATAGTCACAGTGTGGAACCCTATTTCATATTGCACAGCACTACACTTGTGCGTGTCCGATCAATGAAACATCACTCCTGCAAGCAAGAAAAAAAACTCCCTTCTGCAGGACAGAGCTTCATAAACACTTATACAAACACATATACATATAGTTGCATGTTAAAGAATATAATATGGCGTTACCAACAATAACTACTACACACTATGTGTGTCCTATGAATTCAAAACATACAAAATCTACTGCACATCAACATGTAAACATCACACAGCAAACATTTCCATTTCGTTCCCAGGAACAAAGTGTAACTGCACAGTTTCGTTCCAGCACTCCCATACTCCAACACAGAGATGATATCTCAAAGCATGCTCTACCACCGCCAATGCCAACAGTGCACTCGTGAGAAAGGCAGAGCCCAGTTCCAACTCCCAATAGGCGGTGTACACTGCATGATACGTACCAATGCCAACCCAATGCCATCAGTGGCACTGCCACCAGTGTATGGAATGATTAGCCAAATGATTAAAAAGAAGTCCTAAAAAGAAAATAATCCAAAGGAGTGTGCGAACCTTTTTTCAAAAACAAAAACATAATTTAATCTTGTTCAGCACCAGGGATTGTGCCCAAGTCAACCCTGAAGTGATACTGCCACCAGTGTACCCATGGCCTCCACCTCAGATCCCCCATCACTGCAGCACATAGTCCTACCTGTCCACTTTCACGTGGCTTATTACCATATTACATGTGCTTTATTACAGCCACAGCACAACACCTCATTTATCAAAAGGCTCAGGAGAAGGAAATTCATTTTCTGAGAAACGGATATAAAGGGAAAGTTCCTCAAATCAAATCCGACCTACAGGACACAGAACCAAAAAGACTAAATTAAGAGAAGTAAACCCGCTGGTAGGAAAGGTTGTTTTCCCCTTTAAGGGCAGTGATTTATGAAGGTGTCAATCTTCCCTCATCTCACCATTCCATTACAATTCTTATGTCTATGATTCAATTTGATTTAATATCTCGATGCATCACGATGCTTCCCATCAGTTTTCTATATTACTTCACATGACTTTGATTTTGTCAACAAACACGAGGAGTCAGATACTACCTCCATCTTCTATTTAACAAACCTTGAGTCTGGTAGATGAGACTACCATTAAAGACACAGTAGACAGATAACCATAGGGAAAACAGGTTAGTAGACGCTATTTTTACATTTTTACATCATGGCCGAAAAATGGACACAGAAATGTTATTACATTGTAACTGATTATGGTCTGCCTCTAAATCGATTCCTATTTGCTCATGTCTGTGTGTCAATGCACTGATTAGGTGATTAATTTCAACACCCCTAGTAATTTACACAGATTGTTTCATGAATTTGGTTTGTTCAGTGATGATAATGATTGCACTGCAGGGCCATTAATTACATGTGACTTAAAGGCCAAGGCTGATTAATTGAGCAGGAAAGGTGTGCCCTAGTTTGTGTGTGTTCCATTGCGCATGTGCTTGTGCATGTGTGTGTGTGCAGGGGGGGGGGGCGGCTTGTATTTGTATACTATGTTTTTTTTTTGTTAAAAACAACCGATCCATCTTCTTAAATACAGGGAGTGTCCTCCGCCACAGCCAAATGCTCTTGGAACCAGGCTGGCTGTATGCTCAAATGTAAATGTTATGTAGACCAAGGGAAGCCTCCAAAGCCCTATATAAACAGCTGACTTCAGCTGCAGATTTGTGCGCTTTAAAAGTGAAAGGCTCTGTACAATGGCCTTAATATCAGAACAGATTTTAAAAAAGGCAGCCCGTGTTTCCTTTCATGAAATGATTTATGATTATGTTAGCCAATGTCATGCTTGCCTGGGCATTTCAGTAATGTAATACAACAGCTCGCCATTTTCAGCTGTAAAGTGTGAT
>CM059280.1:9938445-10070945 GCA_030347295.1 Setipinna tenuifilis | reverse complement strand
CCATCCCTTTTCGGTCTCTGCTTTGTTCTGCAGGAATGCTGGCATATTCGAGTGCCATGTGTCATTTGCTCAGCCGCTGATTAAAGGATTCAAAGTATTTTTTTTTCTCTCCTCCTCTGTAGCTTGGTGACTGGCTGGGTCAAAAGCTGCCAAATTTGTAACCATAATCGTGATGAAAAGTACTATGGTAAAAAACTTTACTTGCTAAAAAACAATTAAAATGACAAGTTCAAGGCAACGCCTGAGAGAAGGGAGAGAAGGGAAAGATGGAGGGTGAAAAACAAGAAAAAAAGAATAGCAGAGGACCTTTGGGGAGAGTCAGAGGCAAGACCTTCTGCTGAGCTTGCAGAGAAAAAAAGGAGACAGAAAGCAAACTGTAGTCTCCATGACACAATATAACCCTATATCTAAGGACTTGACAGTTGGAGTAGACAGCTCCTTCTGTGGTGTTCGCAAGGGATGCCATCCAGAGGTCTCTCTTAGCCATGAGAAACAGGAGAGACAGCACAATGTCAGTAACTCCTAAACCAACTTAGAATCTCGGTGAAGTGTTCCGTGAATGTGGATTTAAATAGAACGCACACTGGCTCCGAAGTGTAACCATGTTGTCAAGCTCATAGATCTAGAACACACAGGAAGACAATGTAACAATGTAACCATGGAGCTATGGAGCTATGGAATGTTACACTAATTGTAGCCTTTACTGTGACAGGGGGAAAACATGACTACTTTCCATGGCTGTATCAATTTTTTCTCCCTGCTCTGAAACTGCATGTCAGATCTTGATCTTGATGTGCTCAGTTTGCCTTACTTATCCTGTGCACCTGCAACATTCAAAGCTGGCTCGGATTATAGTGCTGACCCACGTTCATGAAAATCTATTTCATGTCTTCTGATTTTCGAAAATATGCATGACCTCTTGACCTGCCTTGTCATAACACCTGCGAGCGTTGGCCTGGCCATGACTTAATCTGTGCAGTACAGTGAACCAGACTTTCACCATGGGAGCACTGCCACAACTGCCTCAGATAATAATCAAGATCAATCTAATCTCTCACCCCCACAACCAGTGAACCAGTCTACAAAGCTTCTTCAGTAAACCACCGTTAGAAGTATGCGTTATCCGTCATGTCCTGGTGCGGTACATTTGGGACACTTACAGTGACAGCTGAAACAAAACGGCGTGAAGCAGTCATGGCAACACATAAACCAGTACATTAGCCGAATTCTGACATCTCCCAGAGAGTCTCCGTAATGCTTCAGCCTTATCATGACGGGAGGTGAGAGGGGGCCGAGGAGAGAAAACTAGGCCAGCCCGCGAGTTTGCCGTTCCAACTCTCTCTTTTTAAGCTGATGGGTTTCGTGTTCTTGCTGCACGCCAAGTCTTCACATGACTCAAGGGCTCTGCTTCTCCCCTCCTGCTGCCAGAGACTGACTAATCTGAAAAAGACTCAGGCTATGAGGAACAGAGGCTGTATCAGTCATGGGCACCAAGCTCCACATCCGTCAAAACTGATTTGGGTTGTGTGTTGTGTGTGTGTGTGTGTGTATGCGCATGTGCATGTTGCTGGGTGGGTAGAGCTCAAGAAGTAAGACAGAAAGACAAATTCACTGAGACAAATTCACAGAGACAAAAATATACAGGCAGTCAACTGATTCCATGCCCAATTTGTCTTAGAACAAACAACTTCATGGCTTCTCATCGTAGCATTTATCAAATAAAAGTAAACTTGCAGTGAAGACAACACTTACAGGGAAAAATACATGAAGTACAAAACCCTTTGCACATCACTGTACAGTGCATATAATTTCCATTTTTTTTTACTAAGGCTATGCTGCTTTTTCTTCTTCAGTTACAAAGATATTGTGATGGAAGCCTAGTCGATCAAGCAGACCATTGTCTTTCAATGTATCAAGTATCGTAAAAAATGACTGTATTGACACAGTCTTATCATGGGCTACGTATTCGAAGAGTTTCATACTGAAAGCCATGCATGTATGTTTGAAGAGAAAATGTTGCGTGAAAGATGGAAGAAAACACAAGAAAGGTGCACTGCAAGTGGTACACATGCAAATAAAGCAAGGAACAGGGAAGGAGTGAGGGACTGAAAAATGAGCAAACAGAGCAGGGGACTAAGTACCGGGTGTGGCACCAAGGAGGAATGCATGGACCCGAACGCTAGAAAGCACACTGTCAATGTGGCATGCAGGGTCGACCACCAGAGATTTCTTCTCAAAAACACTCCATAAGACAGATGCTTTAATACAGTGGTTCTTAACCTGGGTTCGATCGAACCCTAGGGGTTCGGTGAGTCGGTCTCAGGGGTTCGGTGGAGCCTCCACCGCAGAGGTGAAGATACACATGACTCACTGTTGGTTTTGTTATTTGAACAAGGTGATGTTAATGCACGGTTCATTTTGTGCACCAGTAAAAAAAACATATTTTATTTTTTACTAAAGAAGGGTTCGGTGAATGAGCATATAAAACTGGTGGGGTTCGGTACCTCCAACAAGGTTAAGAACCACTGCTTTAATAGAATAGAATACACACCCCATGTTCTAAATTTACCAACAGTGCAAAAAAATCTGACTAAATTAAGGAGGGTGCAGGATGTTGACATTCTACGCAGGAAGAGAAACAAAAGGCTGTGTTCCCGCCCAGCCAGAGGCATAGCCTACATACACACAGGGTGCACCACATGCAAACACACGCACGCACACACACACACACACACACACACACACAACTGTCTAAGACAGACAGGAGGGGTGCACTCAACTCGCAAGCAGATGGGTTGGTTCCCTCTGAAAATACAGAGTCGTCATGGCAACTGCATACACACACATACACACACACACACACACACACACACACACTGGCTGACATGCACATGTAACACACACACACAAGTCACTCTCCTGACGTGGCCAAGCACACAAAGAGGGCAAACAGAATGTGGGGTTGAACTCAAGGACAGGTCTGTCTCTAGTGTCTTCTTCCTAAATCAATCTATTAGATCTATGACTCAGGTAAAGGAGCTGAGGTCCGTTCCCCTTAAGAAGGTGTTTTCAACACAGAGAGGGGACCAGTAGTGGAGTGATCAGAGGAGAAGAAAAAGAAGAAAAAAACAAAAGAGGACATAAGAGTCAGCCATCTGCCAAGCAGCCGGCTGGTCGGAGTACGAGGAGGGACTTAGGGTGCAGCTTTGACCTGCAGGCTGGAGAACACGCACCGCCAAATCTCATCAAATGCAAATGCATTGTGTATGATCAGGAAGACAAGAAATTAACCTCACATACACTACATAATTGCCATTACTACATAATTGCTGTCTTACGTTAGAGGATACTTAAAAGAATCCTAGTTCTTACATTACAAATGGCAAACAGCAATGAATCTTTCTCCCACTTACTAGAGTTTAACAGAGTCCACAGCATCCTACAGTTAAGGTTTAGGATGAAACTGAACTGTGAATAGACAGTGCTCAAAATGCTAGTGTTACTTTATGTGGGTTTTTTTTTTAGCACATAACCATAAGCAACGGTGTTAAAACATTCTTTTGTGTAGCCTATTTGATTAACATCAAGATTAAAAAAATCTTTCATGTTTGATTTGATCACTTCTAAGACATTCCATATCAATGAAGTGACTGGAAACATGTCTTGTCCCAGGACTCAAACCGTCCTATTCCTTTGACTTCTCCATGCTCCATCATTCATTCTCCCCTCACCAAAAAAAACCTCCCTAATGTTCCCAAACCTCACTTCGGCGGCCTGACAACCATGTTTTCCTGTGTGCGTTTGAACCAATATCCTAGGATGACTGTAAATCAGAGAGGAACCTCCCCTGGTGGTTATTATGGGATTTATCGCGGAAGAGCGCTCAACGGCAAGCCGCGGAGCTTTCTATTCCGAGGGTGGAAAATGTGAGGCTGGCTAGGGCCTTAATGAAACTGGCCTGACCCTCCACTAACAGCGTGTTGTATGCACAGCAACCATTGCCACTTTTCTCTCCCTCCCTCTCTCTCTCTCTCTCTCTGCTGTTTTATGGCTGGGTGTAAAAAAAGCGACGAGAGGGACAACCCTGCCCAGGCTGGAGGAAAACAGATGTTCAGTCTTTCAGAAGCCGATGCTCTTCCTCTGTCACAGCCACACTGGCTATCACAGCAACGCTGTTGTGAAACATTTTTAATCTTCTCTAACTTCTGGTGGACACCTGTGGATGAGTGAGTGCTTGAATGCATGAATAACATAGAGAGAGTGAGGCTGAGAGTAGAGTAGGAGGTAGGAGAGACCACTGAAGCATTCAGAAAATACTTGAAGTAAGAACAGAGGCTAGAATGAGAAACAGATTTTGATCAAATCTCTTGGGAAAGGAGGAGGAGGAGGTCGAGCAGGCAAATCACATGTTTAGGCAAGATGGTTTATATGACATGGAGAGATGCTCTCCAGACATTTCTTAAAATATCACTACATCAACTACTAGTCCACATGCCATGTTTGTGGCCACACATCAACAGTGACACCACAACTGCAGGATGGCTCACAACCCAGTAAACGGCTAATACTGTCCTAGGCTTTTCCTTAGTTTGACTAATGTTAGTAAGACTGCTTAAGAGAAATGCAAGTGCGCCTAGTGAGGTTTACATGGCCTCTGTGTACCTTAAAAAGCATTTACAGTGGCCGAGCTGAGGGTCTACCGGTTACTTAACTGGGTGCAAATGTGAAGTCTAGAAACCGGACTAATTCATGAGATTATCCGTGGCGGGCAACATTAGTGGCCAAGGTTCAGAATGCCTTATTGATTTTTGTTCCAAGTTAAGGCATTGTGTGGGAATAGTGTAGTCGTAATGACAGCGTGAAGAATGTCACTCACATCATTAACTTACTTAAAACAGACTCTTCTGCGAGTCTGCAACAAACAACAGCCGTGCTAGCTTAAGTTAACATCTGTGTCAATTGGGTAAAGGAAAGATCTTCCGAAGCGAGTACAGGAGGGTTCAAAGACTAGCTAACGTTTAAGTGCCGCTCGACCTTAGTCTATAAACTTTATATACGTACAACACAAAAACAGCACAGAGGAAAACGCCACTCGCTGTGTTAATGGTAGGAAATTAGTTACAGAATTAAGACAATGTAACATAATATGAATAGGAAGATGTATTGTTGTATCGACAAGCTATGCATTCTTGCAAAATTCTACCGTGTTGAATGCCATTCGACACCTTCCGAGTAACGTTAGCATGCGAGTGGAGGACTCTCCAAGCTAGCTGATTCAGTTGTAGCTTAACACCAACTAATATGTGCAGGCGTAAAAAAGCTCATAATTATCACCTACCTTAAAATGCTTTGAAAGGAATACTCGCTATCTCTTCATGCGCCGTTATTTTCACCCTTCTGTAAGAACAATGCTAAAATTTGACTCCTCGTCTGTCTTCCAACAGGAATTTTCTCAGGGATGAGAACACTGGAGCACTGGAAGTCTGGAGTGGGTGGGATCCTACAACGGAGGCGGTGCTCCGGGGTAGCCTTTCTCCTGAAAATTATTTCCATGTCAGAAAGAGTAGATGTTGTAGGTTATAGTGCGATGGTCAGACAAAAGCTCCCTGAGTGTAAAACATTATAGGCTATATCACATCCTCGATAATTCCTTGGAGGGTTCTTCCACACACAATCTCCTCCATGACTATAGTAGATTAAATGTTAGGCTACCTTTCAGGTGTTTTGTATTGACCTGTTTAGACCAGTTTCTCACCGCCATTTGTAGGTTGATAAAATGGTAATCTATTAAACCGTGTACAATACCCAATTCTAGACTGCTTTGTTAAATATCATTAGTCAAACCATACTAGTGTTTCAAATACTGACACTGGAAGGCTACTTTGCATAGGCTTGGCATACATGCAAAGAAAGTCATCCTGTGTCAGAGAATAACGAGGTAATTATATTTTTATAGAGACTGGTTTCATTGACGACCTTGTTTAAAAATATATAGGCTATAAATAAAATTAATATAAAAATATGAATTCATATAAACTTTAACATAAACATTAAAGTACGAAAATTAATATGTCACTTGGTCGAACATCCAACATGGACACCTCGCAAGCTTCCAGCAGGCAGGCTGCCTGGTGCACACAGGCACAGTGTTGGGGACCCCTGCAGCATATGATCTCGTTTAGGGGTAGAAATGCCTGTTGTCTGTATCTGGGTCAGTATATGCAAGACATTTCCCACTTGTGATTGCAAAATCCATACCTGAGCTTCTCAAGTTTTGCTCCTAGGCCTCTATCTTTCCTGTCTCTATAAACTCTGTGTTTGTAATAACTGGCTGTTGTTACACACTGGCTGTTATTACAAGGTCATTAAATCAAAAGCCTTATTTGCAGGCTAAATCAGATGTGCTTAAAGCAGTTTAGCAGATATTCAGTGCAGTATTGAGAAGAACCTGATCGAGACAAAGCAAATACTTCACGGTATCCACACTGCACCAAGGGCAATAATGTGGTAGAGCAGGCGCACTGTCAGCCTTCATTTATTTTTCAAAAGTACTTTATTTATTAGTCCAGCACAAGACATAAGAATCATTTTATGTTGTTCTACAGAGTCACGTACTTGTGGGCACTGAGTCCAAGAGAAAGGGGCTGAATTGATTGATGGTGGCAGGGGAGGATTACTTTGTGAGCAAGCAGCACAGAAAGGAGAGAGGGCTGCGTGCCAGCACGCGCTCAGTGCCGGAGACTTGTCCATCAGCATGGCCTGTTGAAAATCAAACCCTGACAATCCACAGATAGGTGTGCTGGAGCCAGATGGGGTGATACAGAGATGTAGGAAGGAAAGGAAAGCAAAAGTTACAGCTCTGCACGGATAACGCTAGATTAACTTGTGCAAGAAAGCATTGCGAATTTGCTAACATTTTAGTTTTACCACTGGGACGTCTCTGTTGACACATGCATATTGGTGTGAAATAAACGGCTTAAGTTGTCATTTGGCATTAAGTCAATGAAACACATAACTCACATCAGTTTCAGTAAACTAAATAGGGATATTTTTTACTGTATGTGTATTAGAATTGCTATACAGTGTTTAATGTATTGTATTAGGTCACACGTCTCAATATGTCAAGCTAAGTCAGACTATATTTCTTGACCATGTATGAAATGTTTAGCCTTTTGAACATCTATCATGGGATTAGAAACATCATATATCACCACCTACAATCCACAATAATTACCACTGCTGTTACTGTTATGTATTAGCCTATTGTAGAGATTTACTTTTAATATAAATTGTTACTGTATAATAAGTTTCTATGAGGGTTTTGGCATAGCCCATAGTGGCATGAATAGATACCTGGGTAACACGTGTTACCACTTCCTCTGTTCTGTCTCCCCCTGGCCCCCTTGACTCACACACAGCATTCCATCTCCCTGTCTCCCCGTCTCTGCCTCTCCCTCTCTCTCTCTCTCTCTCCCTCTCTCCCTCCTTCGCTGTCACTCACATTCCCAAATGATGAGGTCATCTCCCCTGGTTGGGCATTGGCAGGCTGATGAGCAAGACGAGGCAGTGGTGGTAGGACACACAGGGGGGGAGATGGATCAGGTAATGAGAGAGGAAATGAGCTCTCCCTGCTCTGCGTGTCTCTCCCTCCCTGCCTCCCTGCTTGCCTGACAATCAGCCACAGGATATGTGTGAGCTATTACAAGAATGGCTGTTTAGACAAAGTCAGTATGATTATTATTTCAAAGGTAAGTCTGTGGAAAAAAAAAGTGCCCAGGGAGAGAGAAAGGAAACAGATGCTGTCTCTGTATTGCTGACATTGCAGTCGAGCCTATAACAGTGACTGAGCCCAGGTCCAACAGTGTAATTTGCGGTACAGTAATGACTTTACTAGTTTTGGTTATGTGAGGTACTGATTATTGTTACATTACAAAGGCTTTCATGTGGGAATGTAGGGCACATACCAGTCATCCATTGTTCATGGACTTTTTATCCCGTGTTGGTTGTAGCAGAGTGGCAGAGCCAACCTTTTACTAGTCAGATTTCCATTCAACTGTGGTGCATCAGTTATGCACATTTATTGGATTTTGGCTTGACAAATTGCCCATTAGTGTCCAGTTCATTTCACTAAGAGATGCTCACTTCAAGTGTTTTCAAGTGAGGATTTCTGATTGAAATACCTGAATGCAGTTTAACAATATGAATACAAACCCAATTATTTATACTAAGCACAAAAAGAGTGTTGTGTGAAACTCTAAACTAGTAAAAGACTGTTGTTTATAACACTCCGAGGTGTATCCCAGATCCTGTTTCCAAGTATTTTCCAAGTGCACACTAGAAAGAAAGAAGGGGTTATTGGGTATCCCTACCATGTTTTGCCTCAGTACATGGGCTTGTAACTGGCCTTGACATTATTGCACTTTGGTTTGGATTCCTTTTCTGAGCTGATTTAGAAAAGAATTAAAGCCATTAAGCAGTGGAACGTAGTATAATGTAAGGCTATAAGGTGAGTAACAAAAAACAAATAATCTTTCTCGTCAACATGTCAACTCTTTGGCTGCCAATCCAAAACAGTGTTCCACCTCATATATATGGTTTTAGGGTCACACACACACACAGACACACACACACACACACACACACACACACACACACACACACACACACACACACACACACGTACATGTACACACACACACACACACACACACACACACACACACAAATATACCACAAATAGCACAATTCCTCCAACAAAAGCATATTAAGTCTAACATCACATTCTGGAGCGCAAGGCTTATCCTCACAGCCAGGAAACTCTGGCTGAGGTTTGGCTACCCCATTCAAGGAGAGAGAAAAACAAAAGTGAAGAGAGAGCCAGCGCTGGAGAGGCCCAGCTCCTCAGACTTTTCAGGGCTGTTAAACTGTGTTATGGGTGAGCCGACTGCAGGCAGACAATGATGGCAGAGACCCCACAGCCAGACTTGCTTTACCCACGTACACAACAGGGCTTCCCAGGCTGGCTCTGTCACCCACAGCTTCTGCTTTTCAACCCTACCTACACACACACACGTGCATAGCCACACACACATGCACATGTCCACACACACACACACACACATGCACACACACACACCCACACACACACACCACCATACACGGGACACACTCATGTGACACACTTTAGGCAAGTGTCAGGTTTGAGTGTGTGTTTTGTGGTGGTATTCTGCATTCACATTCTGCATTCGCTACACCACACCACACTAGCGCCTCTGGCTCTGGCTCGCTTCTGTGTCGGTGTCTCACACCAGAGCTGAAAGGCTCAGTAGCTGTATGGTACACCTATCACCCCAGAGTTACTGCTCTGGAATACCACACTCAACCTGGACGGAGTTCGCAAAACAGTAAACAGTTTACAACCACCAGCGAAAATGCCAAGAATGTGAGTTATGTTTTCTCCAGTGCAACCTTCCAAAGGTGGTCTGTAAATATACAGTGACAGAGCCAATTATTGCTTAGAACAGGGGTTAGTATAATCAATTTAGGAGAGATGGTCATAAAAAAACAGACAGCCTTCAGGGGCTTGTTTTTGGCCAAGTTTGTGGTGCAAATGCTCAGCAAATGTGTGAAACACATGAAAAGTTACACTCTACGGCAAGCCAAGTGGGACAGAGAGATATGTAAGACTGATGTAAAATACCATGCATTATGGCTATGTTTTTTAAGTCAGTATTTTCCTAAAAAAAATTTACAACTGTGATATATTATGCTGAAACACTGTCCATTACAGAGTCGATGAACAAAAAAACATAACTCCTTAAAGCCTCGTTAGAGGTGAGATGATCTCAGCTGGACTGCGGAAAGTTCAATTTCATGGTGACACAAGGAAAGTTATTTATCATACGAGAGCATGCATGTGTGTGTGTGTGTGTATGTGTGTGTGTGTGTGTGTGTGTGTGTGTGTGTGCGCGTGTGTGTGTCTGTCTTTGTCTCTGTCTCTGTCTGTGTGCGTGTGTGTGTGTGTCTCTGACGCATTTGCCTGTGCGCTTTGCCAACCACACTCCTGTGTCTGTGGTCGCCTGTGGAGGCCTAGCTTATGTTGTTATTGGTGCTTTGTTTCGTTTCGTTTGTTCTCGAGAGCAAGCACACACTCATCACTCATCTGAGCTTTGAATCAGGCCTGAGCTGAGTCCCACCGGACCAAGACTGGCTATCCCACCCGTTTACTCAAAGACCTCCAGCCCAGGCCCAGAGTCCACCTCCTAGACCACAACTCCACCTCCTGTCAGCTTGGAATTCTAAATCCTAAATTTCTTTGTGTGTGTGTGTGTGTGTGTGCATGTGTGTGTGTGTGTGGGCGGTCGTGTGCATGTGTGTGTGGCTATGCACGTGTGTGTGTGAGTGTGTGTGTGTGTGTGTGTGTGTGTGTGTGTGGGTGGGTGGGTGTGGGTGGGTGTGTGTGCGTGCCTGTCAGTCAGTATACATTTACCCACTATTTACCAGCCTCAGCCTAAATTCCTGCTGTTTCCCCTGGAGGTAAACCCTTTGCTATGTCTTTTCCATTCTGTCACACTGTCCTTCATACCACTTTTTCTTATACTACTCTCTCTCTCTCTCTCTCTCTCTCTCTCTCTCTCTCTCTCTCTATCTTTGTCTCTCTCTTTCTCCATCTGTGTGTGTGTGCATCCTAGTTTTGCTGATGTGCACAGAAACTTCAAAGAGTATGAAATCAGCTCTGGGTTTGAGGCTGTTCTAAATAGGCCATGTTTGCTGTGTGAAGAGTTTAATAACACCGGTTTAATGATGCACAGGAAGAACTAAAGAGGAGCTGCTTAAAGTGCCCTGACTCTTCACATCAGGCTGCTTCTCTAATGCTGTGTCTTTACTTTGAAAGTCAGACAAACAAAAATGGGCTGTAACATAAAGCTATGGTGTTTGAACAGGTACTGTCATTGATATGGACTGTTGCAGGCAAGTGCAGGTCCAATGGGCTTCATACAAGGAATTCTCTGAAGACAAACCACTAAGGATGTGACCAGCAGAGGGCAGTATGCACCGGTTTTGGACAGAGACGCATGTATTTAAAAGGAAGTTGTGAGTTGTGTGTTGCAGAATGTGACTGCATTAATAGTTAAAGTTCTAAGGAACTGTTATAAAATTATAGTGTTATAAAGTTATTTTGAGCTTTCTTCTTGGGGGAATTAAAATAAATGTTTTACTGTTTATATTTTGTATGATATATGTGTAATGCTTCCAGGATCTTGCCAGGTGTGCTGTTATTGTTGGGGCCAAAACTTTTCAACATTTTTAATTCATAATTTATTACATTTCTGAGGCTATTAAGACATGAAGGTGTTATTATGAGCCAGAAATAAAACACATAGTAAAACACATGGTCTCATGGACAAAGCCTGTAATTTTCATTGCAGTTGCAGGCCAACCATATATGCCTATCAAGGAATTTACTTGTGACAGTTATCTATTTTCTTTGACCACCTGGAAAATATGAGTGATTATATCAGAGAGGGTTGATGGCTAAGGGATCTTTAAGAATATTTTGAGGAATAAAATGCACAACACTGACTCACACACATACTACAGTCAACTGTACAGTCAACCACAGAAAGTTCATTAAATTAACATTATTAAATATCTTTAAATACATACAAATTGTTATGTGCATGTGTATGTGTGTTAAGTGTCTAGTGGTTAAGACTAATTTAAAAAGGAACAAAGGTCATAGGTTTTGAATTAACCCATGGTTGTAAACCTATATACATATATGTAGTCATGTGTAGTAATATATGTAGTCATGGTCATGGGACTTATTACGATTTCAGGGAAATTATGCACTTGCAATACTTATATTGTATGTGGTTGCAAAGTACGGTCATGTTGTAGCATGTTATTACAGGAACCACTTCTGCTTTTGACCAACTGAAAAAAGTCATCATACAAAAATGGTCCTATCCCAAAAGCTGACAATGGATTCAAACATTGTTCATCATGTGAAGGTTTGTTAATCTTGTGATTTAAAGCACATTTTCCCTATAAAACTCTGTTTTAACTCTCACCTGTGGCCCAGGTGTGACCCGGACTAGCTGAGCCAGAGACAAACAACATGGTAACAACCTGTCATCTACCTCTTTTGCATGTGACCCGACTCTTTTGCATATGAAATTACAAGGGCCATTGAAAAAGCAATGGGTTTTGCTTTATTGCAAGAGAAAGTACAAACAAAAAACACTGTATTAACATACACACAGTGGCGGTTCTACAGTGGCAAGACCACGTCTCACCTCTTTTTTCCCCCAAGCACTCATGGGGGAAAGCCTGGGGTGGCTGCCCTGTTCGCCCGTGCCTAAAACCGCTACTGCATACACACATTAAAATAAAGCTGTACATCATGGGATCCCATTACTACTTCTCAACATAGTGACCACCTCGTTCAATATATTCCACCTTCGAGTAAGGTCATGTATCCAAGCTTGGTAAAGTTCCCCAGGGTGTTTATGAAACCAATCCTTGACGGCAGTTTTTACTTCCTCATCATTTCCATAATGATGGCCTCCTGTTGCTTTTTGCATGAGACCGACCAAAAAGGTGGTGTTGTGATGTTTTGTAGCCTCTTATGAATGTTGATAGGGGTTTCTCCTTCTGTGACAAAGAATTTAATTGCTGCTCTTTGCTTATGGCCTACTTCTTTTGCCATTTAGAAATCCCATAACAGCAACTGTGTCAACTGTGATCTCAGGAACACACATACACCTTTGTGGTAAATTTAAATGAATTCCATAAAAGAATAAACTCACTGTGCTGGAAAAAAGGTATTACTTTTTCAAAGGCCCTTGTAGTTGAGTGGGACAAAAAGGTCCACAGAGAAATGTAAACATAAACACAAACACAAACAAATGCAATATCCCCACATATTGCCAAATGCTCCTTTAGCAGACCTTTCCTAGTCCTGAGTCACAAACAGGTCGGCCCTTTAAAGTCAACACAAAATTTGCAGTGCTGTACCTCAGATGCAAGAATGAGGACTGCAGGCTGTAGGCTACCTCACAGACTTGGCCTATGTCCCTTACTCGTGACCCAAATGTCATTCCACTATAGTCTAGTCAGCCTGTGGGTATCCCTGGTGCTGGTGTTACAGTATATCTGGATGTTGTAGTAGAGGAAGTGATGTGCTGGTGAGGTGGTATTATGTAATGTAAAACCTCCACCTGTAGTGTGAATACATTATGGCAAGCCATTTTAACATATACTAGCAAAACTGGATATGTGTGACAGATATTTGTAATCCAGTTTTGCCTAGTCAGAACGAACATTTCAGATATCTGCAACTACATTCTTCCTATCCGTAATTGTCATTTCAGATATCCACAAAGGCACTCTTCCTAAGGCAAACTCTAGTCAGCCTGTTGGTATCTCTGATGCTGGTGTTACAATATATCTGGCTGTTGTAGCAGAGGAAGTGGTGTGCTAGTGAGGTGGTATTATGTAATGTAACTCCTGCACCTGTAGTCTGAGTACATTTTGTTTTAGGAAGGCTGAAAATGAAAGAAAGAAAAAAAAGTAATTCCCATTTGTCATTTGTTTTTTTCTGGCTTCTTTGTAAACAGCTTCACTTAGGCCCTTCAGTGGTCAATTCAGTTTTCTTGTTTACCAATGACATCATTAGCGAATAACTGGTATTACCAAGATCCCAAAGTAATTGTGTGTCACAGCAGCAGCTGATGAAATGAAATGGTAAGTATTAAAGAATGAAGTCTTGCAATACTGTGTTTTTAGCATTAATTTAAAGCGCACTTAGAAGCTCATTAGTACATCAGGAAAATGGTCCTTAAACAGAGTTCTTTGCCAGGCAGGGAGTAACACATAACTGTAGTTTTGCATTATTTTGCTATTTTGGTGCCAAAATGCCACAATGACTAATGAAACACTAAGGAACATGAAATTGTACAAAAACAACCACGCAATTCGACCACGCAATTCATGACAATACTAAGCAGAATTCTGACCATGACAAGTGATAGCTTGAAGTGACACACAAGGGCAGCCCCTGCCTGGCAGTATTATGTGACAGCTCTTCTTTTTTAAATAATGCCTCACCACAGTGCATGTGGCACACAGCACTGGGGACTGTGCTAGAGGCTAGAGAGGTCAAAGTTCACACACGCCGGCTCTTGGCTTCGTGGATGAATATGGAATGGATGAAAGAGTGGATGCGTTAGCCTTTTGTGCTGTGCCACAAAGGAGTCAGCATCAGACCCCATGCTGTTACTCACCCCCACTAACCACACACACTCACACACACACACACACACACACACACACACACACACACACACACACACACACACACACACACTCACACACACAGAGCCAACACAAACACACATACAAGCCACAGACGCACACACTACTGTCTGCACGTACGCACTCACACACACATCAGACTGATGTCCCTTGTGACTTACCGCATTACCACAGTGTGATGTCACAGTTCTTGTAAAGGGTTACTTATTTTCAGGAAGACACATTTAATATTATTGCCAACATCCCCCCCCGGATTCAGTCTTCACAGAAAAAAAGGGCAACTACTGTACATGCATCTGCTACTACTATCTCCTAATTACAGTATGTGAAATTACTGGCAATGTGTGAGGTTTTCAGTTTTAGAGGAATCACTACACTAATGAGCTAATGACATTTCACGATAGCTAGTTATCCAGTTAAAATATACTGTATATATCACAAGTAGTGGTTATTTTGTGGATTTCTTAGGTGGATGAAGGTGGAAGACTTGTTACAGTAATTCAATTTGACTATCATTGTTGACACAAGAATTGTTTGTACAAGAAATGTTTGTAAATGTTTTAGGTGTGTCTGTTGACTTTGTGTGTGAGAAGGGGGGTGGAGCCATGAAAGAAAAACACAGGCAAGCAGGGCAGAGATGGGCATGATAAAAGGCTGAGACAGTGTTATATTCGTACATAGTGAAAATAGAAGCTTTTGAAGTGTCCTAACATGACACATGTCCTCTACAAACAAAAACAAAAAACCAGACAACAGAAGTTGTACTTCCTTTAGTGGTAATATATATATACAGTGTATATATATACAGGTACGCTCACACACACACACACACACACACACCCACACACACACACACACACACACACACACACACACACACACACACACACACACCACACACACACATATATATTTGCCATTTATATCTTATGTAGCTGTATGTTTGTTTTTAGTTGTTTACACTGTCTAGTAAATCATCTGACTCTGGGGGTAATCAGCCAAAAAAAAGACCATGCTGAGATAATCACATCCAGTCAATGCAGCCTGACTAGGTCTATTGAAAGTGTGTCATTGCTGCTATTCTGCACCGTGATTGGCTTAGGAGGCGAGGGGGAGCCTGCTATTCTGTGCCGTGATTGGCTGAGGAGGCGGGGGGGAGCCTGCTATTCTGTGCCGTGATTGGCTGAGGAGGCGGGGGGGAGCCGGAGGACATGCGGTCTTCTGGGAGCGGCGTCAGACAGCTGGCCTTGCCTGGACTTTCACTGGTTACCATGGTGACATCACAAAGGTGATGAATGCCCTGATTAGGCCCTGGGCGGATGTGTACATGAGTGTGTGTGTGTGTGTGTGTATGTGAGAGTGTGTGTGTGTGTGTGTGTGTGTGTGTGTGTGTGTGTGTGTGTGTGTGTGTGTGTGTGTGTGTGTGTGCGCGTGCATGCTCTCAAATCAATAAAGTGTTTGCCTGTTTGCCCAATCGTCACATAAGTGTGTTTTAATCATGCTGGGCAGGATGTCCATCTGGGGTCTCTCCTCACCATTATGAGGCACGCAGCCATCTGGGTCTCCCTCCTGCCAAGACTCCGCTCTGAGCACCATCAAATACTCATCCAACTGGGCCACTCACAACAAGCCTGAGTCATCTGTACTGTATATGAAGCCCATTAACAAAAAGGTAGGGCTGCTTTATGTGTGGATTCTTTTTGCACAGACAAGCTTCTCCTGCTTACTAATACACACATAATCAGTGGTGTGGTGGAGGGATAATGCACATAAACAGTGTTTAAGGGCTTTTTAAAATTACGAAACAATGTTTGCTCTCCTTTTTGGAATCGCTACTGTGAAGAATTTACCCACTGTTTTTACCACAGGGCATCCTCCAACTACATTCATGCACTTTACTTTCCCCTCCCCATGCACAGTTTTAGACAAACAATCACCATTTTCACTGCATGTCCTTCCTTAGCCAGTATGTCTATGCATGTGACAACAAACCATCCTTGTATCCTTGACTATAGTTTAACATCTTTCTTTTTACCATTACACCATTGTATAGAGTATTTCACATTTAATATTCCTCTCTTTTGGTACACTATGTTTTTCTTAAAAGCTGATTTCTTTTGTTTATTTTACACTAACATTTATATTATTGTTCTTGTTTTATTTCTCACAGTTTCACACGAGTTGTGTTTTTTTTTTTTTTCAAAATGCAGACAGTGCATGATTGTGTTTTGATGTGACATGGCGATAGCAACCCAAGACTCAACCACACCAGACAGACGTTTCAGAATTCTCACCACAACGCTCAGAAAAAACCATTAACCATGGAAGACAAACTTCCCTTTCACACGGACAGCACCTGCCTTTCCAAAAATGAAAGCGACACACAGAATAGGTGTCTGAGGGTGTGTGGGGAAAAAAGCGTGACAGAAATAGGTAACAGGTAAAAACAGACTTAACATCAGAGACACAGAGAGGGGTTGGGCGGGGGGGCAATTAAAGGGATGTGCAGCAGCAGTTACAAAAACAAGGAAGAAAAAAATGGTCATGAGTCCATTGTGCAGACAAATGACAAGCAAGTGTGGTCGTACATTTCCTGGCAACACAACATGCAAACAAGCAGATACACATGCCCTCGCATGCACACACACGCGCGCACACACACACAGGCATGTACACACACACACACACACATACACACACAAGCACACAAGCACACACACACACAAAAACACACACAAACACACACACACACAAAAACACACACACACACACAACACACATTTCTCGAAAAGAGATTGCAGAAATGAGTCAATTGTCTGTCCTCATGTGATAAAGGAGCTTATCAGAATAGGACAGTGAAGCCAGCGCTATTCTGGTTTCCACCGAACCTTGGCTGAGATTCATATCTTTGCGTCCACACCGACCCTGCGTTTTTCCCAGTGTGTAGGACCCAGCCCCCCCAAGGATGTTCTTGGGTAGGCAGCAATGCATGCAAACAGCTTCAGTCCTGGTGGTCGATGGCATGTGGCAGAACTGCTGGTGGTGCTGATTAACAGCCGAATCCCCACATAAACCACAGCCAATCAGCCTGTGCCATCTTGACAGACAGCATGTTGGCAGACATACGTTAGGGGTTAGATTGTATAGGGGCGGATCTGCAGCAAAGTAGAAACCAAACTCCACCCTTCTTGGGAAATTCCAAAAACGAAACATGGAAAGGCCCGACTGTTAGTTGGACGTTGCTTAAAAAATGGCAGTGTGATGAATTTAAGGGGGCAGGGTCTCTGTTGTAAAAATCGCACATTGTGTGTAAGAGCTGTGACCTCACACTGCCGTAAAACCCTAAACACTAGGCCGCCAGTATGCCAGAGGCCAATGCTCTTTCACAGTTGTTTCAATTCTACTAGGAGTGTTGTAAGGCATGCCGTTTCACTTTCTTCCACTTTCTTTACTTTCATTCAGATTCGTATTTCCTCCTATTCGTATTTCCTTTCTCTCTCTCTCTCTCTCTCTCTCTCTCTCTCTCTCTCTCATTCTCTCTCTCTCCATCTCCCTCGTTTTACAAAGAAGGAACCAGGGAGGGAAGCAAACAACAGGTCGACCCTGACACACTATCTCGAAACCAAATATATTTTGTAGGTCTTAGAAGGAATGCGTTTGGTCTCGCATCTGGTTCTCAGAGGCAGAGCCCTATATCAAAGCCTTTTGTCTTGCCACTGCTTCTCAGCGAATGAAAAAAAACCCCCAAAAAACTGAGGATGTGCGATAGGATGTGCTTCTTCCTTCTTATAACCTGCGGTTTTCTCACATTTGCCAAAGATGCTTTGCTCTTTTTGAGGTTGGGAAATGGGCTTCAGATGTCAAAACGTAATCTGACTTTTTTTCACATGGAAAAAGCGGCCCACGAAATAATATGGTGTACCAACACTGTTTTTGAAAGCTGCCAAAATTACAGGATGTCTGAATCCACGGGCATATAAACCACACCTCACTGTGTACACACAGACACCCACCCACACACACACACACACACACACAAACACACACACATAAAACAATGAATCATCTGTCATCACCTGTTTATATATGTGTGGTGGCAACTCAGTTGCTTCTAAATGTGTGTTGTTATCGGAGCTGAAATAGACTGAAATGTGATGAAAAGGCAGAACTTAAGACACTGTAAGAAGGGAAACCTGCCCAGCATAAACATATTATCACTTTAAGCATATCAAAATAAAATAAATATTATCTTTTTCAAACTCCATTTTCAGTTTTTTTCAAACTTTATCTCCCTTGCATTTTTGGAAGCTTTTGGAACTATTCTGCACCACTGATATGCCACTGAAGTGTCATGCACCTGTGGTGGTCATAAACTGAGCCACGATCCCCCCCCTCATTAGCGAGCCTTTTGGGCTCATATTAGGGAGATCCCCTCACACCACAGGTGGTCAGTAGTCTTGAATTCTTCACCACGGACCCTCCCACCTCTCACATGTGCCCGGAGGACAGACATTCTCTTGTAAAATATGGAAAGAAAAATAACCTTTGACTAACGCTCCTGGAAGCCTCCTGCTCTTTGACCTTGGCCATTTTTTCCGAGGAACTTCAGACAGGCTCACAGTGGACTTCTGTTATCTAAACGATGTGTGATTACAGTGTCTGAGCTGCGTTTATAGCATACCTCCGTGTACCTCTGCGTATGTCTCCACCCTTTTTTTTCTCCCTCAGCTCTCTTTCCCTCTCTTTCCCTATAACTGTCGCGCCCTCCACAAGCTCTCTCACTCTCTCTCTATTCTCCCATGCTTTCAGACATAATACGTGACTCACCACAAATTTGGGTTGGCTAATGTTCTGTTCTTCATGGCTGGCTGGTTGGTTGGCATCTATTGTCGTGACCCCCCTGTGGGAGAACATGCATCTCATTAACTACCCCCATCCAATCCATACACCCCTCCACCCATTACGCACACCACACAATCCCCCCCACCCCCTCATTAACAGCCCCCATCCAAATCCATACACCCCTCTACCCACTACGCCACCAAACACCGCCCACCACCCTACTGTTTAATGTAAACCCCCACTAGGGTCTAGAGCGTGCTGACAGGCTATGAAAGTGTCAGACCCCCCTCATCACTGGCCAGGAGCTTTATCTAGTGTTGTGTAAGCCACATTATTATTGCTGTCTATACTCACCCTAACACCCCGCGGACAGCTTCAAAGACCTGCAGTCCAGAGACAGATCGTCAAAGTCACCTACAGTGCTTATCAACGCACTTATATACGTCCATGTATATTCACCTACTTATCTAACCCCCTTCTCCATCCCACCCACATACTCTCTCTCTCTCACACACACACACACACACACACACACACACACACTAGCCTTTGTTAGCCTTTAACCCCCACTCTCACCCTTTCCCAAACAGCTGAAGAGATCCGCAAGCCAGGTGCTGCTCTTTATGCCCATGTCATCGTGTTTTTTCCCCTTAGTCTCCCTCTCTTTCTCCCCCTCTCTCTTGAAGCACCATAGTAAGCCTGGCTGATAGCTGTTAAATATGTTTGAGGTGTATAATCTTGAGGAAAAGATTATTGTAATTCATTAACATATTTTCGGTAAGACAAGTTTGTGTGCAAATCAACAATGTGGCTTATTTGAATTTACAGTGATGCTTTGGTGTGTCTATGGAAACTACATAGTTTGACAGAAACACTCACATTTACACTCACAGACACAGACACGCACACACACACGCAAGTAAGCTCCTCCCTGCCTTGCACACCTTGTCTATGCTGACAGCCATACCCTGGGGGTGCGTATTTGACGTCGGAAAAGAGCAGAGGGTCACGCTGTCGAATGTGACAGCATGCCGCGGACATAGGTCTATCATAGACTAGCTGTGAGCCGGACTTAAAAACTATTGCCTGCACATTTCACGAATTCGAAACTTTAACTCAAGAGGTGGTTGTTGCGGGTAGAAGTGTGACATCAGAGACGCATGGAATTTTTCGTCGTCTCATGAGACAGGGTTGGTTTGGTAAGGGTAGCGAATCTCCAGTAAAGCGGCAAATGATTACAGTTTCGTTAAGTTACTTCACTGTGAGGAAACTGCCAGTATACGGACTTAATCGACGTTTTCTTGCTGTTGAAGAAAAGCTCAAGGTAAGGCTATAATCTAAGAAAAAAAGGTTCCCTCTTAACGATCGAGAACACTTGCTACAGTCTGTCTTAGCCTTCAATAAACGATATTTGCGACAATTTAAGTATTTTGTATTTAGTTTGTGCCAGAACCCGACAATGATATGAAGGTTATGATAAAAACTTAACAGCATCGCCCAGCGTTACGCGCAGGAGAAACAGGTGTAGTTTTGTGATTCAGCTCGCAAGCATTTGAAACAACTTTAGACATCGATGCACCTTAATTGTCGAATAATTAATAGTAATGGCAAAAGGCTTAAAAGACGTCTAGTAGTCTAACTGGTTTGGGATAAATATTGTATTTTCTTGGCATTGGATGACAATTTTGAGTCGAGTGGTGCGCTCAAACGCTTTGCTCAAAACTGGAAGGATAGACAGTCTGCACCCAATGCAGGTAGCGCAATAAGGGCAATAGTTTGTCTAATGGTGGGTTAAGCGTTGAAAATGTGTTAATCTATATAGCAAGCAGGCTATATCATTTTCCCGTCATAATCTGAACATCTGTATGGATGAACTATCGTAGTAGCAATGCGTGAGAAGCCGAATGTATAAAACCACAGTAAAAAAAGAAAAGATGTAGGGTGTTTGTGTACTGAAAACAGAATTAAATGTTTAATAAGAACATAAGTTGACACCCTTTTGTAAAAGCGACCTAAGCTTAACTGAAGGCTATTGCTTTTTTTACTGCCCGTCAAACAGAATGTGCGCCCTCTCCTTTGTGCTGATCTTGTTATCCACGCAGTAAATAGAGGGCCCTAAGACTGGCTTGAACCCAGCAACCTTCAGTGGGGCATTTTGAGGGAATGGAATGTGGTTCTCTTTGTGTTTTCTGGTGTGTGTGTGTGTGTGTGTGTGAAAATGTCTCAAAGGAAATTGGAGCTCAGGTGGGGTGTTTCTTTGTGCACACTTTCTCTGCGGCCATGGATAAATGGACATCAGTACTTTTGCACCACATGCAATATTTGCCTGTCAAAGGGCAGGCACGTTGACTGCTCTTGTTTTTTTTATTTCCATGTTCCTTGTGCTGCTCAACCATGAGGGTTTTATCAAATGCTGATTTTAAACAGTACAGCCATCCTTACCTGACCCCTCTCAGAAGCATTTACACTCCACACTGTGTACAAGTCCATCAAATGTCTGAGACCTGTGATCGAGAACAGCTCTCTGAAATGAGAATCTATTGTTAACCATTCTTACCTCGGCTGTGGTCTCAAATGCATGTCTGATGACTTATTTTCTTGTGCAAGCGAGTGTAAGTGACTGTTAGTTTTGGTTTTCCTGTCTGAGCCTCGCCAATGTTCTTAGAGCTTCTGCCCCCATATTGTGGCCTTCACCTTGCAAAATACAGACGCAAGGCTATTAAACTGCTATAGCAGGAAATGTAGTGTTGAGTCTGCTGTGAGTTATCTTGTCCCAATGGCTTAGAGCCCTTTGTCGAAGTCAGGTCGCTGATTCACAGAAGCAGGTCAGGGCAGTCACAATAGTCCGCCTCTGTCTGAAAGAGGATTTGCATTTTTCACTATGCGCTGCATGCCTCAAAGTGAAAGGCATACCAATAAGTGCCCTCTCTCCGTGTCCGTGCGTGAGTCACATATGTTATGTCTTTTGTCTAACAATGCGGCTTTTCACAGATATAGAGGCACATTAAAAAACAAACCAATTCACACTTTCATCTGAAGATCCTAGAGACAGATGAGTTAAGAATTGCGTGACACCAGGGCTCAGAGAGTTAAGCGTTTATTGAGGAAAAGGCAAAATGTGATGCGATATTATAAAGATTTGCTTGCATGGTGGCATGGGGATGGGTTTGATATGAGTGTGTAATATGTAGTTAACTGGTTAGTTGGTTTTGCCTGGAAACTTCCCTCATTTTTTTTTACATCATTTAATCTGGAAAGAGTTGAACTTGTTGCTGCCATGTTAACTGTGAGTAGGCTGAGTAAAAAGGGAATTTAAGTGACGCTTCATTTTGGAAAATGAATAACATCATGACTGGCTTTTAATAGTTGAGTTTCTGGAGGTTACACATTAACTCAGCTTCCCTGTCTCACCATCTGCCAGTTGCCTTCTCACCTCAGCACAAACTGCCAGACTGTCTGATCTAATCTCCACTTGAGTATCTGGTGCAGAGGTTCTGTCAAAGCAACATGCACTGTAGCAGGACTGGCATCTGCACCGGAGCACGAAGGTCAACAAGCTTGTATTTGTGACAATGTAGTTAGAAAAGTCTACAGCTCACCCCATGGCTTTTGACTCCCTTGTTGACTGTGCACTTTGGCACACACACACACATACACACACACACACACACACACACACACACACACACACACACACGCACACACGAACACACACACACACACGCACACACACGAACACACACACACACACGAACACACAAACAAATAAACACAAATACACAAACAAACATACATATGCATACGCACACACACACACACACACACACACACACACACACACACACATGCACCCATGCACGCACACGCACACACACACACACACACACACACACACACACACACACACACACACAATCTGAGAAGCCTTTGCCACCTCCCACAGTTGGAGAAGTGAAAAGGGACATTCTTTCCCTTAGCCGCCCAAACAATAAAAGGCAGAGAGAGAAGCAGTGGTGGGTAATGGCTCGGGTGTAGGGGGGGGGCAGGGGGGGGGCGGAGGCAGTGAGAGTTCAGCCCTTCTCCGACAGGGCTGAACGCCCTCTTTGTGTGTGTGTGCCCTGTGTACTGTGTGCACGCAGCCAGCATGTGTGTGTGTGCGCATGTGTGTGTGTGTGTGCCCTGCCCTGACACAACAACGTCTAGAAGTCTGGAAAAAGACCTGAAGGACAAGCCTTGTGCAGTGGGTACTTCCTGTAGATAGCTGAGGCTGCCGCAGCTGCATCTGCGCCCCACACAGGCATGTTATTCAGGATCTGCATGTAGAACCACTGTGAGGGGCCCTGCCCACACGCTGGCACATCTCACACTGCCCTTACACACTCACACTCACAGTCACACTCACACTCACACATGAGGAGTGTTGTGGGTTTTCTGCACGGCTTGACTCCCATTCCTCAAAGTATCTCAATCTTAGTCATAGTCATCGTGCATGTTTTGGGATAGTAGTCTGGTGTTGTACAGCATGCATAGTGACTCACAGTCATTCGAAAACACTGCGAAGCTCATGGGGGTGGTGGGAAGCGAAACAGCTAGCCAACGCTTTGGCTTGTAGCAACACGCAGGAGTGGAACACTACCTTCCCTGCATTAGCCCTAAGGGACAAACAGAGAGAGAGAAAGAGAGAGATAGGTAGAGACAGAATGATAGAGATGGAATGGGAGAAATTATGCACCGGTTCTTTTCTGGTCACAGCACACCGTGTCTCCTGTTGATATCATATTAGCTGTGAATGAAACCTGTAGCCTGTGCATAAAAACATAGTGGAGTACGGGGCTGAAGCCAGAAAGGAAGGCCAGTAACACACTGCTCGGCACAAAGTCCTATCTAGAGACGGAAACATGTTCCAGGTTCCAATTATAGCTCCGGTCAACAGCCTTTAGGAACAGCACAGCACATGAAAACGAGAGGAAAATAAGTTCAGTCCAGCCTACAAGAGAGAACTGAAAACAGCATAATGCAAACTGTAGTGTTTTGCAGTTAGAGAAATTGCAGACATTTAAAAAAAATGCTAACAAATGTAGTAAGTTGGTTGCTGATGTACATGTAGCATGTTTTGAAGCACTGCTGTTCGCGGCCTGGAGTAATTTAAACTCACATTACTCATCTATCTGTGGCTGTCTCTGGACCTTAGCCCTGGGCCTAGACTAGAGCAATCAGACATACATGAGAGTGAGGGTGGGTGGGCTTTCACTCGTATGTTTGGGTGAATTGATGACATTAAAATCTGATTTGCAGAGCGTGTAGTCTTATTTATAGACAGATTTTGGTGGGCTGCCTGTTTGCATGGCAAGTAGTGGCATGTGGCATGTGGCTTGTGTGTTTGTGTGTTTGTGTGTTTGTGTGTCAGTGTGTTTGTGTGTCTGTCTGTCTCTCTCTCTCTTTCTCTCTCTCTCTCTCTCTCTCTCTCTCTCTCTCTCTCTCTCTCTCTGTGTTTGTGTGTATCTGTGTGCGTGTGTGTGCGTGTGCATGTGTGTGTGTGTGTGTGTGTGTGTGTGTGTGCGTGCGCGTGTCTGTGTGTGTGTATAGAGGCAGTGTTAATAGCGTGATGGCTTACCACAATGTCTGCCATTCTGCTTACGGTGCTTGCAATGTGCAGAGCGTGCACTGAGTGCTCTTCAGCAGTAGTGTACACAGAGTGAAGAAAACTTAACATGCAGTTTAGTGACTCTGCTGTATAACTCCTCCTGTGGTTAAAACAACTAGACTTCTACAGATCCAGTGTAAAATAGGAGGCCCTGTCACATTTTATTTTATGAGCTGTAAAAATAAATGGAATTTACCTGTAAGGCTGATAATTACATATACACCACATGTTTCACAATAACTTGTGTTATGATTAACTTTTCCACAGCTATGAGCGCATTACTGACATGGCGCTTACATCACCCATTATTCTAGAGTGACGTGTGATGTTGGCCAGACTGTTAAGAGAGAATGGCTGTGTTCGTGGATAAGGCTTCGTGATAGCATGCAGAATGTATTTTAGGACTTTGTGAGTGTGTGCTCAATGATAAAATGTCTTGCTATAGATATATGTGTTTTTTTTTGAAGGGGGAGGTGGTTTTGAAGCCGACCAAATAGAGGAAACTTGCACTTTTGTTTGTGTGTGACAGAAAAGAGTGTGCTTTCCTGAAGATAAAGGATCTGTTTTGGTTTGGGAGTGTTTCTACTTAAAATGGAGATGTTTCCACCTCAGAGTTTGACATTGAACAGTTTCTAACACACTGCTTTCCTTTGCTGTGTAGAGTTAGAAGAGAGACTCTGATGGTGTGGTCCAGGAAGATGGTGTGGGTCCAGGAAGCAACAGGAATTCTGGGATTTTTTTGTCTCATTGTCCTACTGGGGCAAGGTAAGCTACCTGTTGTGCATGTTGTCAGGAAAACATAAAGAGAGCCATTGGAGTAGCCTACTCATTGGGCTATAGTTATAATTTCATAAAAAGCCAGTTACATTCAATCTTGATCCTGCACTTATCTCGGAAACTAATTAGAACAATACAGGTTGACAGTGATGTCAGTGATGTCATGTGACACTACACTTCCTAAACATCCACATCATTTGTGGCTGGCCACACAGGTCAAGGTGAGAATGACCAGGACTTCAAGATGTGTGGAGTATGGCGTCATGGTGGAGGCACCAGGTGTCTGGTGTCTAACCTGACTCAGGGCTGTGGGGGCCTCAACATCAGTGCCAACGACAGCACGCTCTCCATCACAGGCAGCATCATGGCCACCAGCCGCGAGTCTGTGAAACCCATCCAGCTGACCAACACTCAGGGCAGTGACAGCCTCTTCTGTGTGTACTGGGAGCCTCTGGTTGACCGACTACAGGTGGAGGTGGACGGGCGAAACTACACCGTGTTCAAGGCAGCCGGGCTGCAGGAGAGCTGCTGCACAGATCTCTCCCAGGGCCCCAACCAGAGTGTGGCTCATATGTACGGCATCATAAATGGCAGCGTACGGACTGACATTATCAGCTTTGACACCAGAGGCTCATATAGCTTCTTTGGAGATACGATCAACTGCAGTAAGTATCTCACTTAGTTTCCTGACATAGACTTACACAGCTCTAGATGGAAACTTAGGGGTTATATAAAGCTGTACTCTTGTTAAGTTTTGCTTTTTTCTTAAAGTGTTATTCATTACAACTGTTACTCTCTCTCTGCAGAAAAGGAATTTTGTGAAAAGACCAGTGAAGAAACCAGTAAAGTGAATATGTAAGTTACTTGCTAACATTGTTTGTATCTAATATGAAGTACTGTATATTCCACTGCAAAAAGAGCTAGGCAGTGTAAATGATATCAAATATATCAAGTTACAACTGCAAGAAAACTGCATAAGTAAGGCAGAACATAATAATGAAGCTTCAGGAGGGCAAATGTGTCTAATGTTAACAGCATAGCTCTACCAGAGACAGTCACTGTACGCACATGGACGAGCTTAATCCGATTGTAAATGGATTGGAATCGTATTGAATTCATGTGCACAGGCTAAAGATCGTATAGGGATTGGATTCGCGAATCCAATAGGAACCCCTGTGTTAAGCCGATGTTAATCCACTTGGTACAGCTGTTGACCAAAATGCTGTTTGTTCATTCATACGAAACACAGCAGAATGCAGAACAGATTGCTGTTCTGTCAAACTCCTCAAATGACAACTTTGTTTGCATGCTGCCAGAAAGTTTGTTTATTTTCTTTATTTAGTAGCCATGAATTGGAAATAGTTCTAACACCACTTGTTGAAAGAACTACAGCGGCACTTAGCATAGCGGAGTCGTCCGGGTCTCAGAATATGTGAAAATGGGGCAATCATTTGTGACATTGTTATCGTCCTCATCAAAGGCTGATGACTGTGAGTGATAAATTGGCACTGTGACACTGCTTTGAGCTGCGAGTGAGACTCTGAGGTTTTGCCACAAACAGGAAACTGTGCAGAATGATTGTCGAAGTATTAAAGAAAAATCAGCTACTGTGCATAAAGGTGATCTTGTGCCAGCTTGTGAAATTTAGCTTCATAACAGAAGCCAGTTTTCCTCCAGAAGCCCATTCGGACTTAACTCTATTGGCTTTGTCAGTATCGGACAATTGTGTACTGATGATATACCAACTATATGTGTGAGGGTGGGGCAGGGTGTGAAAACCAGAGCTCTAAGGTGGGGCTTATTTTGTGCTTTTTGAGGAAACATAAATAGATGTTGCACATCACACATCTTGCTTGAACTCCAGATCTGACTCAGCTGCTGATTAGAAAAGGTTACAGGGGGGGCAGGCTGCTCCAGTGTAGTGCAATAACTTTGTGTGTGTGTGTATGTGTGTGTGTGTGTGTGCGTGCGTGTGTGTGTATGTGTGTGTGTGTGTGTGTGTGCATGCGTGTGCATGCGTGCGTGCATGTGTGTGCGTGTGTGTGTGTGTGCGTGCATGTGGGTGGGTGGGTGTGTTTTGTGCTTGTAGGATTGAGGAAGCGATGATGAGGTCCGATATCCTGGGCTCTGTGAACTCAGCATGTTTTCAGGGTGCAGTTTTCGAGATGGACAACAATTTCGAAGGACGTGATGTGACACTTTCTGTAAGTGTGAATGCACTTGCATGCATACAAGCTCACCCCTACATACACATGCATATAAGTCAGTACTTCTTGTGACACATTAAATACTGCATACAAATACTGCAACACAATAAATGTATACTGATAATGGAATGCCTCGGAGCTGATATCAGTAACTGTAACTGTCCTTTCAATTTAACACTGAACACCCTTGCTGTAGATGACATTGTCCTAATTATCAACCTGCACAGGGTGTAATGTGATGAGGACGGGTGGAAACAAGAACATTTGTCAATTTTCTTTTTTTTATTAGGTCTGCCCCATACATTTTTCTGAAGTTTTCAACACACAGCTGTTCATAATCCTCCTACTGGTCTGGAATCTTTTTAAGTCATACAACGGCTGGTGAAAAACATGAATTCTGTGTGTGTGTGTGTGTGTGTGTGTGTGTGTGTGTGTGTGTGTGTGTGTTAATGTTGCAGACATCCAGATCAGCACCACTACCTTCACTGCATCTACCTGCTTGCTTGAAACCTGTTGGAAAGAAAGCCAAAGTTGTGTGCACCTACTTCAAAAACAACACCATATTCAATGTGAGTCTTCAAAGTAGCACACAGGCAAAACTGCTCGCACAGAAACAGAAACACAGAAATGTCTGTGTCTTCATGCGTTTTTGTTTCACCCCTCCCAAACAGAAAGGTACCTGGAAGAATCAGACACAGGCCCAGAACGACTTCAGGATCCTGGAGGACGTGGTGGGGATCACGGTGGAAAACGAGATCGTTAGGGAACTCCCCGAGCCTGTTAAAATAAGCTTCCGTCACCCCCCTTTACCAGTAAGTGTTCACCGAGCGTGTCTGTGCAGCCAGAGTAGGTGCTACTGTCACTTTGCACAGGTGTCACTTCCTCAGATGCAACATGCCCATACCAGATGACAAACTGTGTCAACGCTTCTAGGGGGTGTTGAGTGCAGTGCTAGGGGCAATAAACATATGCAAGGAGCCATGAAAGGCTGTTTTATGCTGAAGCACCTTAAAGCCCACAAATGTGTTGACTCACTGAGGTCAGCACTTTCAAAAAATGGCTTCTCGTTTATAGCATGTACATATTTTTTTTTTACTTTTTAGAGGTCATATGTAAATAAATATTCAAGCTGTTTTGAAGTTGAAACTTATCCTACATTTAATGTCAAATACAGAGTTAATGTACAATAAAAAATAACAAGAATGTTTCTCAATATTTTTTCTGTATTCTACATCTTATGTTAGCATTTACGACACTTTTTGCTTTATGTTAGTTTCAGACTTTAGTTCAGGTCTAGATGGACAGCTTAATTTTAACAGTAGCCTATTTTTTTAAATGTCATTCCTTGTACATGGCATGTGTGGCTGTACCCTCACCACTTGTCTAAACTAATTTTCAGTCATTTGATAGGGTATGAGTCATCTCCTTGTCATGCCTTAAGGCACTACCTGTGGTTGCAAAAGAATCACCAAACACCCCCTGACTGCTGCACAGTGAAATACTGCTCCTTGGGTCGTATGTCAAATTGATCCTAAAAGCCTTTTTTTGCCTTTAGAAAAATCACTCTAGGACATGTGTTTCCTGGGATACAAGAAAAGGTACGTGAATGTACCACTTCACACCATACCACATCATACGACACTATGGCACAGCACAGCACAGCACAGCACAGCACAGCACAGCACAGCACAGCACAGCACAACACAATACACCACAACACATATTTTGTGTGCAGACAGTGTAATGAATTGCCTCATTCCGTGTTTTCATATTGAATACAAAAGTCTATTGGCAGTTGATATTTTTATTGTCAATCCACTTTGTACATGTAAAGATGTGGATTTTAAGTACATTGTACTCAACTCATGCAGACCCTAACGAGGTGACCTGGGAAAGTGATGGGTGCAAAACTGTGTTGACCCAAGAAGACGTGACTGATTGCCACTGTAATCACCTGACCTACTTCTCCATTCTAGTTGTGAGTTTTCCAAACACCTTTTTACATTATATTAATACTAAAAAGTATCAGAAAAGTAAAGCCTGAGATACATAATTTAAGATTTTTCTGTTATGTAACCATGTTTTTTAATGCCTGCTGCTTCTCTTGTATGAAACCGATTGTTAGCTTTGTGATTATGCTGCTCTGATTATAACTGGGTTTTCTGCTTCGGTGCCTTGCATTCCTCCACCAGCAAGTGGAACAACGTGATGCACAGTGCCACCTGGAGGTCCTCACGTTCATTACAGCAATAGGATGCGCTATATCCGCCCTCAGCTGTGCCGTTCTCTTCTATTCGCTCTGCAAAAAGAGGTAACACACATTTTATGGTTCCATTTATTTATTCATTTATTTATCTTCAGACCTTTTCTTCAGTTTAGACTGAATGTCTTTACTTATTTGCTTAAGTATTGATTTAGCTCTTTTTGTTTTTACTTTTCCTGTCTGTAGTTACTGTCATTTATTGTTGTGGTGGTTGCACAGGGAGGTCAGGGAATAATGTTATATCAGTTCTTGGTGTGTCTTATACGTGGCAGGACTGACCGTAAATCTGACTTTGACTAGGTTAATATTAAATCATTACCAGTCATAACAACTCTCACATTACCCTCACAGTGGTTGTAATACTGTAGGAACTGACAACATAATAAAAGTGCAGTATGTCCTCAAACCTTTCCCATTACTCTCTGCCGTCTCTCAGCAAAAAGAAGTCCAAAGACCAGGCCGCGCCGATACACCGTGGCCTTGTGATTACCCTGTTCTTCCTGAGCCTGCTGTTCATGCTCTCCGGCCTCTTGGCTAACGTCGGCGGCGAGCCTGTGTGCCGCGTGGTGGGGGCGCTGTTGCACTACACACTGCTCTGCTCACTGTGCTGGATGGGGGTGGAGATCTCCCACACTTTCTGGATGGTCTACATGATCTTCAGCTCCCCACCAAAGCCGGCCATCTGGTACATACTAGGTTTTGGTAAGTCTCATTCTAACAGTGGCATGTTAAGTAAAAGTCTCTGAGTACCTTCATTGGTTTTAAGTAGTGTTAGTTGAATTTTCCACAAGTTAAATCTATGTTCTTATGTACCTGTTCAGGTGTTCCTGCTATCCCGGTTGGTATCTTGGTGGCCATAGGTGACATCTATGGCTTGAGAATGATTAAGCCTGAAGATGATGTTGAAAATCCCTACATGATGTAAATAAGCTCACCTTCTACTACTATGCTATTACTATCTGTGTGTCTGTCTATCTATCTATCTATCTATCTATCTATCTATCTATCTATCTATCTATCTATCTATCTATCTATCTATCTATCTATCTATCTATCTATCTATCTATCTATCTATCTATCTGTCTGTCTGTCTGTCTGTCTGTCTGTCTGTCTGTCTGCCTGTCTGCTTGCTTGTCTGCCTGCTTGTTTGCTTGTCTGTCTGTCTGTCTGTCTATCTATCTATCCATCTATCCATCTATCTATCTAAAATGTCTCCACTTTTCTTTTTAAAGGTGTTGGATGAAGGACAACAGCAATGCCTGGTTGGCCCACTACATGACCAATGTGGGCTTCCTGGTCATTGTGGTGTCCACCGGGCTGGTCATGCTGTTTGTGGTCCTCAGAAAGATCCACAACAGAGACGAGTGGAGGAAAAGAAAGACGGCTTTCCTGAGTATGTGGGGCCTCACCTGTCTCTTTGGCACCACGTGGGTCCTTGAGCTGTTTAACGTGGGATCTCTTTCCTGTACGATGACCTTTTTCTTCTGCATTATCAACACTTTGCAAGGTAAGGGGGGATATAAATGTTTGTTCTTTGGGCACTTTGGCCGTAGTCCAGCACACCGATTGCTGGAACATGCCAAATTTGGCTCGTTAAAGGTCAGAGTCTATTGTTTTTAACAGTGCTCTGATAAAAAGCCAAGTTGCTTTTCTTGGGAAGACATATATGGCAGCGGCCTCGAAGTCTGCTTCCGTTTGCCGTCACTACTGAGGCATGTTCAGGAAAGCTGGATTAGATTACGTGATGAGAGAGATGTTTGTGTAGACCTGTACCTCTAGATAAAGCTATGTTAAATCAAAATGTTTTTTTAAGTATAAAACTTTGGTTATGATGATGATGATAACCAAATGTATTGTTTTAATATTGACATTATTATTGTTATTATAAGAAGTAGTTGTAGTAGTAGTATTGTTAGCAGTAGTAGTTGTACCATAATGTGCTTTACGTGTAACTATGATGATACTTGTCTTTAGATTGTGGCATATGTAACATGTGTAACATTTGTTCAACAGGTTTCTTTATAATGCTGCGGTACTATGCCCTTGAGCGGATGAGAAAGAGGAGGGAGTCCATTCTAGATGGAAGCAGTTCTGGATCTACACGGCAACACATGTTACAACAACAAGACAGGACCTAGTCATGAAAGGGTTAAGAAGGGCGCAGAGAATGAATGGAATGCCAATTTGGTGGATATGAGGTGTTGGTTTATTTCTTGCATATTCTACATAATAAATCTCGCTTAAAAATACAAGACACACCACAGAGGACAGAGAGAAGGAGCGATAGACAGAAGTTACTACACATAGTGCAGTGTCTTCTGTGTTGGCCTCATGTTTTCTTGTCCTTGTTCTAGTCTCTTTACACTGTTCTCCTGTCACACATAGCAGTGAGTGTCAGGTGTCCCTGTAGGCCTGCAGCCAGAAGGCCAGGAAGAGTATGGCACCTGACTAAAAGTGTGAAAGGTATGAGAAACTACAGACAGGAAGAAACCATAAATGGTCAATCATGAAGCTCTGTGTAACACAATTTTCACTTCAAGTCACAGACAACAGACGTTTGAGGGCATTTAGTATAAGATATATGGCATTTGATTTAGGATATGTGGCATTGTTTATTCCGGTGGCAAAAGTAAGCTTACAGTTGTTTCACTATTTGTGTCACATTTTGTTTTTGTTTTGATTGTTTGTCACAATGTTTTTTAAAAATGTAAAGTGCATACCTACTAAGTGTAAGTCTACTTTTGGCACACCATGTATTTCAAATAATTACATTACAAAAAAATCTTGGTGTCAGACAAAGTGTAGGACAAAAAGTGTCAAGTAAATTTCAAGAAGATGGGTCCGCACACATGATGCTTTTTTTACTGTCTGGCATAGAATAGCCTTCTCACCATTGTTGAGCTTCTTTGAATTCCTCAATCAATCTGAGGAATACCAACAATAGTCAAAATGTTGTTCTGTGCCAAACAATAAAACAGCAAAATAGATTTCAAATGTGTGGACCGGTCTTCTTGGAATTTAAATAATCCAATGTTGCCAGCGCCATTTGTATTTTTATTTTCTGAACATGTGTTTACTTGATACTCTCAAAGACTGTCAAATTCCTTTGATGTTACAACAGGGATGTACATGTATTGTGAATGCCTACCTATTATATCTTGTCACCAAGTCTTTATTCATAAGCCATCAGATTTCAGAAATGATTTAGCTTTTTGTTATCCAGCTGGCTGGACATAAATATGGTATCTTGTGAATATATCTAGAGACTGTAAGTTCATACAGGACCATGGGTTTTTTTTTAGCTTAAGAACTTGGGTCATCATAAGCTCATGTAGATTGTTATTGCTTTATTTTTTATATTTATGTCAAAAGTCTTTGTTGCAAAGTAGCACTTTAGGCCCCTTTTATGTTCAATTAAACAATATATCATTAAGTATGTGTATTTGTGTTCAGAACCGTTGAGTTGTTACGTCGATATTCAAAACATTTCACTTAAAAAATATTGTTGTTAATATTATTGGGTCTGTAGACTACACCAGGCATCTTGTTTTCAGTGAGGTTGGTGATGGACAATGAAGTGTTAATTAGGCTTTCAATTGTGTGTCTGTGATCCATAGATTTTTTGAATAGAAAACTGTAATATTGTGTCATTTGCTGATTCATGAATTATATGTAAGTACTGCTGTCTTCTGTCTGAAATTGGCCCCCTTTCTTTGTAGAACTATTACTGAAAGCTACAGTCATTGCCACTGTACAGAAAAGCTTAGATCTGTATTGCACTTTTGTGGTATTTTCTGATGTGTTGTACAGAGTACTGTGACAGACATTTTTCTTGTATGTTATATTTGTATATTTTGTACTGCACTGTAAAAACAAAATGAATTTTGAGTTGCTTGCAGCTCACTGCGTTTAATAAAGAAGACCTTAAATCCTACTTCCACGCTTACACTAAATCCTATTTTCATCTGAAACCACAGAAGAGGAAGTTGCTTTTTCCAACCGTTTGAAGAAATGCAGTAATGAAACATCACCAGGCAGTCTGAAAGACAACTAAAAACACAAACTGGTGGTTTAACACAAACTAAAAATGTCTTTCATCAGCTTGATCATAAGACTGTTGCAGCAGCTGAGGGGATGTTGCTCAGAAGGGGTTTCACAGAGGATCTTGATGTGGGCCAAAGTTGCTTTTGGAGGCAGATGAAAAGGGAGATTTTAATATTGCCACAGGTTAGAAGCAAACACATATAAAATGTGCCACGTAAGCTTACTACGAGCTTTCTATAAACTTCCTTTTTTTAGTCCTTAATTCCTAATCCACTTCAAAGTGTATACCCGTGTAGTATATGTGGAACTTTATATATGGAAATAGTGGTTGATATAGCGGATGTGATCCTTTTATCAGCATATTGCCTATCATCAGCCACTACCTGCTGAAAAAGATGTTATCCCTGTCAAAATAGACAAATTCAGCCCCCGTATACCATTGGTTTGAGTAAGTAATGCCTAATCCACTTTGAAGTGTACCTGTGTAGTATATGTGGAACTTTATACGTGGACATTGTCTGAAACGTAATGTGCTTAGTTTTACTCTACCTGTCTTTGAGGCATTTAGTTTTTTTTGTGGCCCATGCCTTAATTACTTGATATGCCAGTGTTGACATAATGTTGGGTAGAAGGCCTACAGTTGAAATAGCAGACGTGATCCTATTATCATATAGTGCCCATCATCAGCCACCTAAAATGAGGCTCTACCTGCTGAAAAAGAAGTTATCCCTGTGAAAATAGACAAATTCAGCTCCCATATACCATTGGTTTAAGTAACTGAACTTATAACGCATTTAAATCTCTCCCACCACCCGGCTGATAATAGACTTGCTTACGCTAGGCTATATAAACAGTGTTTCCTTGTCAAGATGTAATTCCTAATTCTTGATGTGGTTGGAACAATATTTTAGGTGACCTTCAGCTGAACTTCCTGATGTGGCTGTTTGTCAGACCACCCTTTTTTTAAAAACTCGTTACATAAGAAATTCCTTGTGTTATGGAGACCCCAAACATAGTCAGCGTTTTTTTCCCTTATAAGAGTATTGATTTGTTTCAGCTTGTAAGGTAACAAAACACTTTAGTGTCATAAACACCGCCTGTATTTAAACCTCTCTGCCTCTGGGCCTACCTTTATGCCATTAATCAGGGTCATGCTTAACATTCTCTATTTAATTTCACACAACTGCCCAACAGATTGTACATCATCCTTGCCATACTTTCTGCGGCTGAGAATCAAGGTTTAATCAATTAAGTTTGACTTTTTTAATTATTTATTTGAATTGAAGTTAATCATATATTGCTGAATAGTGTGTTACAAACTTATCAGATTTCTGCTGTTGCTGCAAAGGAAAGAAATATCAGTATAACTCATTACATCAGTGGTTTGTGGGCTGTACCTTGCATTGAGAATATAGCAAGAAGTGTAAGGGTGTGAAGTCAGTATATTAATAAAAATCTATATTGCTGTTTTTTGGTTTAAAATGAAACAGTTGTGGTATGACAGAATTCTTCATATGCCCTTTCTTTATTTACAAGTTAACTTTGTAAGCTGATGTATTATCTGTTGAGTTAAATGAGCGTTACTAGAGGAGGGCATCACTTGATTTGACCTCTGTAAACCAAAGCCACACTGCAACCCAGAGGCCATAAAGATTAGAAATACAGACTATTCACAGGTAAATGTAAATGTACATACAGACTTTAGTAAGCCTCAGAGGCCTTCAGGCCATCATAGCCAGAGCCCACCTACTTGTGAATCAGGCCCAGAGGTGTTTAAGTTATCACAGTAACCTATGTGTTTTGGGCTAGACCCATCTGTTTTTTTTCTGGGCTCACCCAGAATGTCTTCCGACTTTTGGCTATGCGCCTGCTTTGGGCAAAACTCGCACAAAGTGAAGAATTAATCTAACTAATTATGGATTTACAAATGCCTGAAGGAACACTGAGGTAGAGTTAAAACCAGTCCTTGTCTGAGTATGAGTAATGTCTAAACTGGGCCTGTGCAGTCTGACTATCGCTACATATCAGTATCTTCGGCAGTCTTTACCTTCTACAGCACATTGGCTTGATTTTGGAGGTAACTATCTACAAGAGAGAAAAAAGATTATACTGTAACTGTCAGTCAATCACAAATAGAATTGAGATGCTCTTCTTGACTTATGAGTCATCCTCAATAGGTAGCTTTCGTTTTCAGTGAATATCCCCCTGATTGAGTAGCCTATTGAGCTCTGCAATTAAAGGATTGAGATTTAGTCAGAAGAGGAAACAGAACTTATGTTGTCATTCATAACATGTGGTAGAAACAGCCACTTTGAGGAACTTAATTCCAGCGTTTCACAGTTGTTGCGGTTTGCTGTACACCCACGCAGAGTAGAAATAAGTAACTCATTAAGCAGGCTAACTAAGGGCAGTCTCTAGTCATAAAGTCTCACTTACATGCTAAAAATGTTTAATTTCTATACAACATTAATGTGACACTTTTTACCAGATAATGCCAAAGGAGGCCTAAACTGCCTAAGTTTCATCTCAGTTTTGTCATAGTTCTGTAGATTTCTTTAATTATCAGAATTATTAATACTGTTTTTATTTTTGTCCTGCTGATAAACTCATGAAACAAGAAAGTTTTTCATTTAAGTGGGCTTATTTCCTTGACATAGGGCCACTGGTCAGAGAGAGGAAATATATGGTAGCACTGGGATGTCTGCTCAGTTGTTTGCTCAGAAAAATACAAAGAAAATGAAGTGTCTTGGTTAGTGTGTAGCCTAGCTAAATAAACAAAGAGTGTGCCCTCTTGGCTCAAAATTCATAAAACATTTGACAGCGACAGTGTTGCGTGGACTAGGCACGAAATGACCACCAAAGCACTAAATGAAGGCAAGCAAGGGAAACGGAGAAGTGAGCAGAGCTAAGAGCGAGGGGATTTCTCGACGCGAGCAGCCAATGAAAATGCACGTAAACATCTTGTGTCATCAGTGCCACGCGGAGGAGGGGATCTCCGTGATAGCATTCCGACGCTGCTCTGCGCTTTTGGAGCTGAAGAGAAAGGAGTGTCTGCTGTAACACTCTTACCAAGAGGTGGAATGTAGCGCTGTGCGCTGGAAAAACTTAAATGATTTCTATATTTACAGTATTCTTAAAATGTCTCATTTTGGCCGGTTGCCTCAGATCGAAGAAGGTGAAATTCACAGTTTGACTCTGGCAGTGACCAGTGCAGGGGCTTGCCTGCGGGGTCGCTACAGTGGGACTGGCCGACGTGTAGCTGTCAAACTATTACCCAACTCACCATCTCACAGGTAAACGTACGCTCTCTATTACACATTTTTGCAACTTTTCTGCATTGATTAAATGTTTTATGGGGTAAACAGCTGTTTCACACATCAGAGACATAAAGAAAAAAAGTGAACCCAAACTCGGCATGTACATTCATGCATGACTTGCCCTTGCTCCCTTTCCCTTGCTACATAAGGTGTCTGCTGAGATTTTGATAGTCAGAAACTGAAATGTTATAAGAGTCTGTCTGTGTGAACACTTTGTTTTCAGGAGAGATTGGATGAAGCAGGAGAAGGTCAAATCACAGCCACACAATGCTTATTCTGAGAGAGTCTTGGTTCCTCTTGGCTTGTACCGGACCAAGATTTTGTCAGGTGTTGTGTGGGAATGGATGAGTGAGGGATCTCTGCATTCACTTCTGTGTGAGGTATGTAAAGCTGAGCACTGCTTCCTTTTCTAAAGATAGACTGCCAGGCAAAAGGAAGTGCAGTATTTTAAGCCACACAGTGTGGGAAGTGAAACATGGGTGATGTTGGCATTAAGTAATTATTTAAGTTGAAATTGATAAATAATTGCCGTTCTTTATCCTTGGGTTTGTGAAATCCCCCCTACGAAGTGACATACAATAAAAACACTTTATTTAAAAAAAAAAATACTTTAAATTTTTTTTACAAATATAACAAAAACATTTTAGAAGCAAATACATACATAACTGTGGTCAAAATACTCTTTTTTTTTCAGAAAAGGCTTCACTCCGAAATCCCCATCTGCCTTCGGCTGCAGATCCTGTTGGATGTTGCGGAGGGCCTCTCCTACCTCCACTCCATCCCCCTCCCTCACATGGCTCTCACAGCCACTCACGTCCTCTTCGACCGACACTACCGTGCTAAGGTACCCACTCAGACAAGGGGCACGGTTAGACCCAGTGGTTTAAGACTATAGCGCTGGATGTTGTTATAATAGCCCTGGATCACATGATTTAAAACTTTTTTAACTTAACATGAACTATAGTCCAAAATAGCAAGTTTAATTCCAATATCAATCACATGCTCATAGTTCCATTGTGACTGCAGTATACTGAGCGTATTGTGTTTTGTTTGTGTGTGTGTGTGTGTGTGTGTGTGTGTGTGTGTGTGTGTGTGTGTGTGTGCGCGCGTACGCACTACACCTCAAATGTCTCAACAGTTAGCATCTTAACAACACCTTTAGTTGCATTATAAGACTTTTTAAGGTAGAACAATGTTATATTTTATTACAAAAAGCTCAGCTGCATTGTCCTCATTGTGTCCGTGTTATTCATGCAGTTGTGTGATTGGGGGATGTTCGAACTCTGTCCGAGGGAGAAGCTCCGGCCATGCTACAGGAACTTGGCCTATTTCGCACCCGAAGCACTGCAAGGGAACGGGAGCTCGCTGAAGGCAGACATGTACAGGTGAGTTATGAGGGCAATCTATTTAATTATCTGACACCACTTCCTCTTCTGTGGGGACATTTTTGACGGGACCGTGACTTATGTCACACTACTGTAGAACCAAAGAGTACCGACCGAATTCGACCGAATGCAAATTATTGTAAGCTACATGTAAGATAATAAACAACCATGCCATACTGTGTCAATGTGTGAAGATCCATCACGATAGTGTTAAAACGAATTCACACACAATCATTAGGCACCAAGTACCTGCAAAACTCAAGACACTACAAGAGGCAGTTTAGCAGTCTGCGTGGCTGAACACTGTTCTAATGTTGTAAGAAGCTCTTTTTAGAGTTTGCAGTGGATAATTTGAACAAATCTAATGTAAGAGTTACAATGTTTATTTTTCCATCAATGATTTCCAGAGAAACTTGATAAAACTTGATATCACAGAGAACGTGTAAGTATTTCAAGCAGTGTGTACAGTTAACGAGATATCTCAAGCAGTAATGTGTTCCCCTTTCTAGTTTTGGTGTCCTTGCTTGGGAGACACTGAACCTACGACAAGCTTCTGAAGGTATGCAGGCTTACCATGTCTTATCTGCACATGTTTGCAGCTACGGTGTGTGTGTGTGTGTGGTGGGTGGAGGGAGGCCGTAAAGGTTCTGGGATAGAATTTAAGTCTGTGCCTAAACATACTTGGTGTGTATGTGATCTTATTTCAGATTTTGCACAGCTGCAGATATTGTGTGGCACAGACCAATGTATGGAGCAGAGATCAGAAAACAATCTGTTGCCATCAGATACACCCAATGTCCATGCCCTTACTGAGCTAGTCATGAGGTGCTGGGATGCTGACCCACAAAGCCGTCCATCTGCAGAAGGTGAGAAAAAAGTACTGGACTTGGTTTGGTTTTGTTACAGTCCCTTTTTAGATATGGATTTAAGAACTGTATTCATCTAAAGTTTGTTTGAAATAATAATGTGTCATCTAAAGTGTTTAGAATAATAATGTGTTGTTTTTTAATCTTAATTTAATAACTGTATTTATCTAAAGGTTGTTTGAAAGCATAATGTGTCATCTAAAGTGTTGTGTAGTATATTAATGTGTTGTTTTGGGGGTTTATCTTTAGACTGCATCCTGGAGCTGAGGAAAGCCTTGTTAACCTTTGACCCCGTGGCCCCAAGCAAAGCCGCCCTCAACCTCAAGACGTTCAAGGTGTTTATCATCTCTTCGCACAGTCGGAATTTCCCACTATGACCGTGTTTGGGGGGATGTTGCTATGCAGTCTGGCTATACCATAAACCACTGATGTTGTAGAAGAACTCAGACATGCCTGAACATGACAGATTTTTTTTTGTATTCATTTCATGTGCAGTTCAATGTTTTAAAAACAAAATGTTCTTGGAGAAACTGATCTGACAGGCCTTGCTGCATGCTTGTGTTTTTCTTCACTATTACCAGGAGAGGGCGCTGTTGAACTGTAAAGACTTGCCGGCCTGGGAAATTCCCATTGAGTTGAACAACCTTGAGGTAAATAAGCAACGTCTAAGAAAACGAAAGTAAAACTGACTTAGTTTTCTCCTTCTTTTAGTAATATTAAGCTTTGCTAGGCGTCTAATGTTAGACATTTGAAACTACAATTTGACTACCATTAAACTAGCCACCCTAATTCTTTCAACCGAGAATGTTATTGCTGTTTCCTCAGATGAACTTCAGTGATAACAAGTACATGCCTTCCAAGACATTGCCCATGGATATTCCACAGCTCCACCAACAGAGGTCTGCATCTGTGGGAAGCAGCCCCAGCAAGAGCTCCCCTCTCCAGGCTTTGCCCAGAACTGGACACCATCCCATCAGCTCCAGCTCAGGCAAGTGCTTTAGTTCACAAGTCAAGTCAAGTCAGCTTTATTGTCAATTCGTCATGTGCTAGACATACAAGGAAGTGAAATTACGTTTCTTACTGTCCCCTGCATAGACAAGACAGGTTAGCATTAAAGAAAGACATTAAACATAAATGTCTTTAATGTTTGTAAATATACTATACTGTATGTAAAAAATCAGTCTGGTCCTGGTTGCACTATGTTTGAGGTAATATAAGTTATTGGCACTTTGGAAGGTCTTTGAAAAAATACCCTCTTTTATGACAAGAAAGTTATATGCATCAGTTTTTTTTTCATGACCCAAGTTTGGTTGGTGCTACCTCATCCCAGCTAGAAGCCTGCTCATCATTGCCAGGAAGCTCAAAATATGACGTCAGTAAAAAAAATGTTTACACTGGAAGTTGTAGCCAACACAGATGTACTCATGTGCCAGTACTTTACTATCCTGTGCTCAGTTTCAGCACAGCAATTTCTTTTAAGGCAAACCGTGTTTTTCACGTTCCATAAAGAGTGCGGTTCTAGTCTAGATGATCACTTGAGGGTTGACTTGGGCACAATCCCTGGTGCTGAACAAGATTAAATTATGTTTTTGAAAAAAGGTTCGCACACTCCTTTGGATTATTTTCTTTTTAGGACTTCTTTTTAATCATTTGGCTGGATTGACGTTTCGACCTTGCGGTCTTCCTCAGAATCACGGACATCTAGTCTAGATGATGTCATTTCACTCAAGAAGAAATGGGTGGAGAAGGACTGGCCTCTTAATGACACTACTCCCTCTGGTGTCCATCTTCTGCTTTTGCATATTATGGATGTTTACACACATAAAAGCTGTTTAACACACTTAAAAAACAACAATCATGCATCCTATTGTGTAAAAGGATAGGAAGGATGTCACCAATTAAAAAAAGTTTCTACTGATGTAACGTTCGAGAGGGAACTTTGTTTTTGTTTTTTTTTGGACCTGGGCAGTTCATTTAATGTTATACAGATATGCTATACACATGCTAGTGTGCCTGTTTATAAGTGTAATAAAATTATTAAATGTTTGATTGTACTGGCAAAGCCCTACCTTGCTCTTGTTTTGGTTTTGCTATTCAGTACCTTCTAGTAGATTAAAATCTTGTTGCTGAGCGATGAAAATACTGAACATGGGCAATTATCAACTTGTAGACTCCCCAACCCCCCTCCTACTATCCTTGTTGTTCTGAACAGTAGTGCCTACAGAAAGTACAGAAAACATTTTGACATGTCTGACAGAGTGTGCACAGGCTGTTATGCAGAATGCTGTCGTCAGTATGAATATGAACAGGTTGAGCCAGTGCCTTTGACCTGCCTTTGTTGTGCACTGAATGGTTCTTATGCTTCCCTTTTTTCTTTCATCTTTATACACTGCACTGCTTAACAAATGTTTTTCAGACAATGTGTATTATGTGGTAGGTTCTCTGGGAACAAAATAAAACTCTTCACGACCTTGAACACATTAGGACTCCTTTCAGTGTGCAAACAACTGATAGTGCTAGATTGATTTTGAAAGAAAGAAATGCTTTATGAGTTGCTTTTTATAAAAGGTTATCTCCAACAGCGTCTGCAATGTCTTGTTTTTTAGGCCTTGCCATATAAGGTGACCAAAGTAAAAGTTATAGTAGGTTGATAGTATTGTAGGTTTTTGTTGTCCTGGGTAAGGTATTAACCATTTTTTGCGACTGTGACTGTGTGTAGCATAGACTAGTATGTTTTAATGAAGCTACTCTAATCTCTCTTAGGTGGTACCAACCATACCTCCTCTGGTTCAGAACCTTCTGGCAGCTGCGGTGTCCATAGCAACCCCACAGTCCAGTGTACTTGTGAAGGCTGGGCCATATCTCCCCCCCACCACAGTCCCTCCCCTCCTTCAAAGAGTCCTTCTCCTTCAAAGAGTCCTCCTTGTCCTGGGTCCAGCTCTTCTCCGACACAGCCTATACATTCCCAGTCCAGGTCTAGGAATCAAGGTGAGCATCGCAATATACATTTAGCAACAACACAGGCAGCATTATTTAATTTTGGCTACAGCCTCAAAAACAAACAGGTTATGGATATAACCTATATATTCTGTGAAGGAGAACACAAGGCATCAACCAATGGGAATTCATTCCCCGATCATCAGATTACCACTGAAGATGTCTTTGACAAGGTCCTCTAAGGCTTTTGGGCATGTCTCCCCAGTGGCTGTATAAGCCTGCATGCCCTGCAGTGAGTTACCATGAATCATTCTGAATCAACTTAGCGCACTCAGAGAGTAGGCGGTCAACAAGGGTTCAGAGAACCAGGGTTATATTCAGAACCTGTTTATTCTCTTTCTACAGTGGCCCTGAAGTGTAAAATGCAAAAACAAATGAAAAAACACAACAACAAATCAATAGCAAATCTGACACACAACAACATTAAGGGAAACACAACTATGTTAACCATTACAGAAAGGGTAGGTCTGTTTTCAAAAGGAGACGTCGTGTCTGATTGGGCCGCTTCAGTTCAGCACTACATAGTACAGGCGAGGCAAGCCTGACCGAAGCATCACATACTGCGTAAACCTAGGGGGTCGGCGATGGTGTCAAGAGTTGAAGGCAGGTGACAGTGTTCCAAGGTCCTGTTTGCTTGGCCCCCACAGGTGTATGCCTTGAAAGCCTGGTCCATATATATAACTATATTGTTAGATTGGCCATGTGTTATGTAGCAGTCAAATCCGTGACAAATGTTTTGTTTTGAATGGAAAGCCCTATTCAGAACATTCCAGGTCAAGGCCTATCACAACTCAGGGAACAATGTCCTGCCTGTGAGCAGACAGGCCATGCTCAGCTGGGATCAGAGAAACTTGTACACACACACACACACATACACACACACACACACACACACACACACACACACACACACACACACACACAGTTGCTTGTTGCTGAAAAACACAGAGAAAAAAAAAATGTCAAAAAGCTTCCAAACACGGTGTCAGGCCCCTGGTCTGTCGTTAGTATGTGACTCTGGCCTTGTGTGGCACTGGGTTGTGCTTGTGCACAGTAAGCAGTTCTGCAGCGCTGCACCCGCTCCCTCTCCCGCTCCCGCTCCCACTCCCTCTCCCGCTCCCTCTCTCTCTCTGCCCGGCTTCCTGCTGGCCTGTGTCTCCACAGCCTTATCTGTGCCCGCTTCACTTCCTCCCCTGGGACAGCACTTGTTTCTCTCCAAACTTCTCAGACTGAGCTCGCCTTTGTCCTCGCAAAGCAGAAGGCCGGGTCTGGTTTTTGAACCAGGATGGTATATGAGCAGAGAGAAGGACAGACTGACTTGGGAAAATAAAAGTCCTCTGCCATACACTCAATCTGCTTGTGATCTAAACATTTACTAATTTCACTGATTAGCTCATCTACCTGGCTGAAGGGTTGTGCTAATTAGGATCAACTGGTGCAGTGAATTGGCAAGAAGAAATACAGTATGTGGCAGGACTTTTACTTTCTGAATCTAGGATGTCTGCATCTGCATATGAGTAGTCAGTCCAAATTTCACATCCAACATAATAATACCCAATGTGAAACCAAAGGTTTCATTACCTGGTGGGAATCTAGTAGGTCCTTTAATGCATATGCTGTCTCAGGCCAGATTTACAACTTAAAATGCACACCTGCCTAAAAAAATGTTAAAATTGCAATTGTTAAATTCTATTTAACAGTGAACATGATATACCATCAATGTAGCTCTCCAACTGTGTCTTACAACCTCATGTACCTGACAAAATGTATTGTTACGTATGTGTGTATATTTCTTTTTTGTCTTCTTTTGTCATCTTTATTGTTATTTCTTGTTGAATTTTTCTCTTGTGGTATTACTCATGTGCCTAATTGACAATTTGATGACATCATGTCACCTGCAGTCACACCTGTTGCTATCTGGTGTGACTGCAGGTCTTGGACATGCTGTCCGTTTAATGAAACCCAAGAAACAGTACTTGAGTGTGTGTTTGTTTCTCCCTGATCCAAGGCCAGCCGGGTTCTTCTCCTCCGCGGCGGCTGAGCTGCAAGGGCCTGCTGGTGGAGAGGCGGGAGCTGATCGTGAGGAACATGACCGAGGGGCGACTCAACCACCTGCTGGATGTGCTACGCGCCCGCCGGGCCCTGAGCTACGAGGCCTACGAGATCATCACGGCCACGGTCACGCTGGCGGCACGCACACGCTCCCTGCTCGACACCTGCTGCTGCCTCGGGGAGAAGGTCGCCGCCCTGGTGGCTGTGACTCTGGGGCTAGTGTCTGCCTCCACCACCACCACCACCACCACCAGTGCTTATGATAGAGAGAACAAACAACTGGCTCACTCTGGGGCTAGTGTATGCCACCACCACCAGCAGCACTGCTTATGCTAGAGAGAACAAACAACTGGCTCACTGACCTTTGGAGGTGTTGGGGATGACACCTGGCCAACTTTATGTGGAATATGACAGAATATGGCAGAAGGACAATGTCTTTTTGTTCCTTTCCACTTCTGTGACTGTGTTAACAAATGAACAAGTTAGCTTCAACAAATGTTAGATGGGCATTATAAGAACTCTTTAAAACTAGGCCTAAGTTTTTTGTTAGGTTCTCAAACAATCATTATCAAAAATCATAATCCAGAGTAAAGATGCCATTCTGAAGACACAATGAAAGAAATTTGTTCTAAACCTTCCAGTGAATTATGTAGATGCTGTTTATCAAAGCCTATTTTATATTTCGAAAGGCCTGACTATGCAAACACATAGAAATATATTTCACAGGGGGTGGATCCTTTGGTCATGGCTTAAGAACTTAAGCATTATTTTTTTTGTATATTTTGCAAAAAGTGTCAGAACATCCATTCCCCAACATATTTGTTTTTCATTCAAACTGAGCCAGAGCTGTTTATTTCATTATTCAAACTGCCAGAGGAGTATTTTCTTTAAATCTGACAAAGTGTTTGGAACTGTTCTCATGGTGTTTACCTTTAGCCATGCTTACTGACAAAAGCATGTTGGACCTTTGTTTTGGTCACAGCAAAAAAAAACAGGGAGTAGGAAAGTACTATTGAAACTTTGTAAAGGAACCTGATAGCATTTGTTTTTTTTATAATGTGTTACCTAATCATGCACTTACAACTTTGTAAATGAACGTAATAGCATTTGTTTTCATAATGAGCTACCTAATCATACACTTACAACTGGTGTTAATAGACGGGGAAAGTATTTAATCAGGGAGGGTGTGAAAACGTTGAAAACAATGTAACTGAAACCAACAAGGTTTGAAGCTTTCAAGTGTGTTTTTGCTGGGTGGGCTAAGTGATGTATGACTTGTTATCATCTTATTAACTTTATCCGTTGATGGAGATGTATCACATACAGATAAGTAATGGCTCCTGTGGGTTTGACAGACTATCTATCAGTAGTTTTTATAAAACAGTATTTTTGAAAGCTGACCAATTTATTTTCTTTTTCTGAATACGTACTGTATATTGTGTTGTGTGAATTGTTTTACATGATTATCAAAAGGATGTTTTTTGTCCTTATCTATTAAGAGACCAACCTATCTATATGCTATTGTCATGCTGAAACATTCAATACATTTCAGAAATATACATTCACATTGATTCATGTGTTCGCTTAAATTGGTTTTTATTTTGCACTGAGGCAAAAAAAAATGTGCTTTAGGTGGTACATTATGTACCACTATCTATAGAGTGGGATAATATGCTGATGATGTATCTTGTAACAAGAGATTAGTTTAAACTTATTTTATCCTAAACTGTGTGCATGTTAGTTACACAATTTGACTTATTATACAACAAAGACAAGGCATAAAGGCATGATAATGATTGTTATTGTGGATATATATATAAGTAAACAAACAATAAAACAATTCACTTTATATTGTTTTTATTATTTGGACCTCAAGTGCATTTTCTAGTAAAAGCTACATAAGTCTTACATGCCAGAGGTCTCTCACAGCATGTGTCTAATTGCATGTGAGAGACCCTGACTAGGCTAGACTTCCTGTCTAGAATGTAGGCCTTTTCTGAAGCTTCAGTTTGAGTAATTGTCAACCACTTCACCTTGGTTACCAGGTTTAACTAAGGTGAAAGTAAACTGACTGTATAATTTGACAATATAAATGTAGTGTTTTCACTTACTCATATGACCTATCCAATAACTCTCTTCATGATTGCCTTATATTTCTGAGAGTTCATCTTATCCAACCAGTTAATAACATGAACAAGAAATAAGGCGGTGGTGGAAAATATAACCCCACGATATGCTTGGGCTCCGTCATGACGACGTGACGTCACATGCCTGCACACCAGTACACTTCACCCATGCGGTTGGATTCACTGAACAGCTATTGGGGTTCTTTGAAATAAAATTAAACTCCAGTGAGTCAAAACTCCGCCCATGGGTGGCGTTGTACAATCAAGACGGTATTTAGCCAGCTTGACACAGGTAGTCTTATGGTCAGGATCGTTTGGTGGAAGTAACATCCGCATATGTTGCACTGGTCCATTAGATGTTTTCTGCCTTAGAAATTAAATGAGAGCACTGCATGTGTGATTTGTTATTTTCCACGTGATTAGATCATTCTCGGTGCAGCCGGTGTCACGTGACATTTTGGCAAATTGCTTTCCAGTGCTGAGGATGGCTTGGTGATGCTCTCGGGGAAACACAGCTGGGACCATACTAAGAAATAAGCAAGGTTTATCAAGGTAAGGTGGTCTTTGGAAAGTGTGTTTGTCTAGAATTTCTGATCAAACAGCCAACATTAACGTAACGCTCTAGAAACGCAAAGAAAAAACTAAATAGCCCAATAAATCTGTCATCTAGTCGGTAAAAGGCTACTTCCACAGTTCATACTCACGCTAACCATCATTTAAATGTATAACTTATTGCATAGCCTAGAGTGTATATTGCATCTGCTAGCGAAAATTGTTTGATACTTCCCACTTCAGTGGTTAGCTGTGTCTCTTATGAATAAGACTGAATGACATGAAGCTAGACGGTGCGATGATTCAGCTGACTCAACGTATGTGTAGGCTATTTTCTAAAATCTGGTTAAGAACGGTGGTTTATGAACAACGTGATGGATAATGCGTAGGCCTACATCAATTACAATACATTTGAAATACAACTGTATGTGAAATTATGCTGATCTGCGATTTAATCTAGCCGTTTCTCAGCTGACAGAGAGCCTTGGATCCTGTGTTTTTCCTTCACGGTGAGGAGAGGAGGGCTTCCCGAAACTTGCTTCCTATTCTGAAACAATGTCAAAGCATTTTTTAAACCTATGCTAACAAAAGTAACACATGTCTCCCGTCAGGCTGAATAGGGTCAGAAAATAATATAGGCTACGGCGATCGTCTGTGTGTCAAAAATCAAACATCTGTGTGTCATTTTATAAGTTGCGTGCCCTACTGTTTCCTTTGTTTGTGATGTTTTCAAGTCTTCGATTCAGCCCGGTGCGCTCGTCAGCCTAGTAGAGATAAGATGCAGTTTGGCACAATGTATCCATGTTTACCTTTTGAAATCGTTTCGCAGCTGATCACTGTTCTTTTTGTTAGTTTTGTTTTACTACTAATCAGTTTACAACAGATAACTCCGAGAACTGCTTTGACACTTGAACGATTTTTAAAGAGAATGTACACCTAACTGTGGAAAACCTTGAAAGTAGATCTGTCATGCGATTTCTTTTTACTTTTTTATAGATTAGTTTTTTGTGAACTAAATTGGCCATCATTACAGCTGAAGTGGGGTAAATAACAATCTGAAACTGGTTTTGTGGGCTCTTCCTCTGATGGGCTACGGCGTCGACGAGGTTGAGTCAAAAACAGAGTGTTCTCTGGTCCTCCGGTTATTGTACCTGGATAAATTGGTCGGAAGGATTCTGCGAAAGGTCAGGTTGCCCTGTTGTGCCTAGGGAGTTTTAATGTTGGCGCAAATAATGAAAAACTTTTTGGTCTGAGATTTGACAGTGTTGCAAAAGCTTCTTTCAACGTCGAAATGTCTGTTAAATCGTGAATTCAGAAGACATCAACTGTAAAGCAGAGCATAAGCAAACGCGCATACTACTAAATGATACAGTATTGAACTGGCTGAACTGTTGTGGGAATGATGTGCGTAAGCTGCCCCATCCGCAGCGTTTGGACAGTTGATCCAACTGTGCTGTGACTCAGGGGACATAACAGAACAACAGGAAGAGCGGTGCCACAAAACATTTAGTCATGTTAAACAGCACTGCAAGCTTCAAGGTCACAATTTTGCAGGTGTTTTTTTAGGAACATGTTTGTCATTTTTGTTCTCCCTGCCGCCGGCGTTGGGCAATGTAAAGTTAGTCACCAATACCTTAAGGCAACTGTGACAAGCTCTGAAGAGTGTAACTTAGTTGAAGGTTTCAACTTTTTTTTTCCACAATGAAACAACATGACCGATTACAAGAACTGCGAGGGTTCAGTTCCTAGTGCATTTGACACATGGCTAACACATAGCATGATTGATCATGAACTGACTTCACACACAGGTGAATACATTAGACAGAAGTTGTGATGTCACATGACCAGTAGAAAGCTTACCCTAAAGGTTAGATAATTGGCATGCATGATTTTGTTCACTTGAATGTGCTTCTCTTGATTGCCCACATGTCTAAGGTATGATGGACAACAGATGGGTTTTTGGCATCTAGAAGAAAAACGCACAGATTTTTTTTTAACATTATTTGAAGGTGTTTGTGAATCTTAACGACGGAAGTTAGATATTTTTAAACATTTTTTGGATTGGTGTATTTTCTGTTTGATAAGCGTTTCTTTTACAGTTGTTGTGAATGATCCTGCATTAGACACATTAGAAGTACTTGAGAAAATGCATAAGTCTCTTCCTGTCCTTGTGCTTTGTGAATGCAGGCTAGGTAGCCTCCAACACCCCACCCCAGCCCAGCCCAGCAGACAGGCATGGACAACCAGGAGGAATCCAGGAAGCTCAACGGTGGGGGGACAGAGCCTGGGGCCCAAGACTCGGGCAGCTCCGGTCATCCCAAGGAGAGCATGCAGCTGAAGAAGGAGATCTCTCTGCTCAATGGCATCAGCCTCATCGTGGGCAACATGATCGGCTCGGGCATCTTCGTGTCCCCCAAAGGCGTGCTGATCTACAGCGCCTCCTACGGGCTGTCCCTGGTCATCTGGGCCATCGGAGGCATCTTCTCCGTGATCGGGGCGCTGTGCTACGCCGAGCTGGGCACCACCATCACCAAGTCCGGCGCCAGCTACGCCTACATCCTGGAGTCCTTCGGCGGCTTCATCGCCTTCATCCGCCTGTGGACGTCGCTGCTCATCATCGAGCCCACGAGCCAGGCCATCATCGCCATCACGTTCGCCAACTACCTGGTGCAGCCGCTCTTCCCCACGTGCGAGCCGCCCTACTCCGCCTCGCGCCTCATCGCCGCCGCGTGCATATGTGAGTTCACACTGGCGTGGCACTGACCTCAGAAAGGCCTCCCTCACGTGCCTGCTATACACTGCAGTTAATGAGTTTCAGTTAGTGTGTATTGTTTCTTGCCTAAGTTAGATAATCATGTTGTTGGTCTTAGGCATTTTAGCACTTTCCACATAACCATTGAGTAAGACAGAATGAAGTGATAACACGAGCATATGATACTGTTTGTACATAGTGTTATTTACAGATTGAAAGATAGTCATTACAACACTGTTGACTGCCACCATTAGACAGTAGACAAGGGCCAGTGTTTATCAGAAGGAGTGTTCCTAAAATATATTGGGGTATTTGTACATAACACAAACAGCTGCACATCTGAAAGGTCCAAAGGGCAACGGAGCCTGAGAATTGGGTCAGGTCCATATAAACACAAGCTCTGTGAACAGACTTGTACCCATCTTTTCCCACCAGATATTAATTGAATCAGTTGAGGCTTTAAGAAGTCAGCCTCGGTCATATTCATCATAATTTTTTTACTTGACTGACTTGAACAGTTTATGATGACCTTCTCCCCATCCGGACTCTAATCACATTTTGGTGTAGTGTGAGGAATGATCCATGTCAGTGAGCATTTGTTCTCTGCTGTTTTAGGTTTGCTGACATTCATAAACTCTGCCTATGTGAAGTGGGGCACCAGAGTACAGGACCTTTTTACCTATGCCAAAGTCTTGGCCCTCATCGTCATCATCATTACAGGCATCGTCAAACTCTCTCAAGGTGAGCTTACTGAAGCAAAGCTAGCAGTCTTGCATACCGGGACTTATTCTATTTTACTGTTTATGTGTTTGTGTTTGTATGAGGAGTACACACAGTACCCTGAAATAACCTCAGATTTGGAAAATTATAAAACAATGTGAAGCACTGAAAAACTATGCAATTAAAAAATGGCCTTTAAATGTTATCAGTTTTGAGTGCCTTACATTTTTGGGATTTTTATATCTGCAAACCAAAGCCAAAGAGAACCAGAGGAATTGTACACCCAGGAACACTCCAAACAAATTATGAACCACAGATTTGTTGTTGATCTGCCACTAAAGACTTGTTTTTAATGGTGTGTGTGTGTGTGTGTGTTACAGGATACACTGTAAACTTCGAAGCCTCCTTCCAGGGCTCTTCGCTTAATCCAGGAGACATAGCTTTGGCCCTGTACTCTGCACTCTTCTCCTACTCTGGTTGGGACACGCTTAACTTTGTTACTGAGGAGATCAAGAATCCCGAGAGGTGAATCTCCATACCATAAGCATGCATTTTACAGTATAGGATATAATTTGACTTAAACCTTGAAGAGTCAAGACGCATGCATAGCTTTTAGTGTATTGAGAGATGATTGCTGTTCATTTGTTTGTTTGCTGGTTTGTTATGGCCAGGAAGTAAAGCACAATATGATTGATATTCACTGGTGCCTTTTCCTTTGACTGCATTTGAATCCTATGTCTTATTTTGTAATATTAAATCGCAGGAACTTGCCATTGGCTATCGCTGTCTCCATGCCCATTGTTACGATCATCTACATCCTGACCAATGTGGCATACTATGCTGTGCTAGACATGAGTGCCATCCTTGCCAGCGATGCTGTGGCTGTGGTACGATTTATCATCTATTTGTTCATTCATCAATACAACTCTTTATCCTTGTTTGACCTTTGAACAAATGTGTATCAGCAACTAAACATGCATTGTAGAAATAATGTCTGCTTGTGGTCTGCCGTGAGGTTAAATGGACTATTAACCTGTTAGACAAAAGGGAGTTGAACACAAGGTCTAGAAGAAATGGTGAGAAATCAGTATTGAGAAATAAAACTGCAGTGCAAGACCAGACGCCAAATTAAGGGTTGCTCAATTTATTTCTTCATCACACTCCTCTTCATCTTTCCCACCAGACATTTGCAGACCACACCCTGGGTGTCATGAGCTGGACAATCCCCATCGCAGTGGCTCTGTCCTGCTACGGCGGACTCAACGCCTCCATCATCGCAGCCTCCAGGTAGGTCTGGGCCCCATGCACACATTCTTACCTTATCTGATATCACGGATACACAGATCAATCATGGCACTCAGCTGTCTGGTAAATACCTAACTTTGCATTGATTTGCTGGCAGACAGGCCAGGTATATTTGTGTGCCAGAACAGCAGAAGAACAAAGCTCTTATTTATAGCTGCCTTACAGGAAAAAAAACATCATTAGAAATTGTTGTAAGTTAACTAAACCTGAAACATCTGTTTTGTATCGAGCATAATAAATGTCTACCACGCAAAAGTACCCATCAGATGAAGCCGTTATTGAGTTTTGCAGTTCTTGTTTATGTAGCCATGATGGCACCTGGAGCTGAAGGGATACACATGGGTGAAGCCCTCTTCCACTTCTGCCATTGCCAGTGCTCGATTAATGGTGGTGCGTGTTGAGGGTCTGGTGGGGCAAAGGCTTTTGTTACAGTTGTGACCATGGCAGTGGAGACCTTAAAAGTTAGTTCTGCTTCCCTGGTTTTTATGGGGACAACTTTGCATGGTAAATATAGCAAACACCATCTGGAGCCTTTATGCCCAGCGAGCCTGTGGTCTACACTGCAGCTTAGAGGAGGAGGTATTTGAGGGAAAGGGCAAAGGGATAAATCAGGAGAATTTAGATTGAGACATGGGTTGGCTAATAAGCAACCTCAGAATGTTCCGTGTTCTAAAACGGTAGGCATGGATACTACCACTTTTAGTATAAACATTCCAATTTCTTTGGTCTGTGCTAGTTTTCTTGTCATCTTACATTTGCTAATTACAGCAAGTCAGAGAGCAGACTTGTTATTGTATACAGATGTCCAAGATTGGACTGCTTCATGTACTGTATGACTGGGCAACTGGGTTTCTAAAGGTAGCCTATTTTTAAAGCCCAATTATGAAGATCGTGCGAGTCTGTACAGGTTTCTGTCTGCTGTGCTGCTATAAATTATGAATAAACACCTTCATATTTTTTCTTGAACAGCTGCTGACAAAAGATTGAAAGTTGGCAGGCTTAGCAGAAATGTTTAAAATAAGAAATTGGTTTATTTACTTGTCTCCAAACCTAGTTGTATTAGCCTTTAAGCAGGTTAGCAACTTATCTATTCCCATCTTGCCAATATTTTCCACACTAAACCTCCAGATTTCTGTGTTAAGTCTTCCATTTCCTTTTAAAGTGGACAAAATTGCCCTTTAACGCCCGTCTAATGTGATATTTGTTGATGATTTTGTGCAATACAATTTTTCAATTAACAGCTCAGTATGAGAAGTAGTGTTGCATACACACATTTCCCATGTCCTCCTGCTTTTACACTGTAAACATGTTTGTCTGGTGTCTTACAGGCTGTTCTTTGTGGGGTCGCGAGAGGGTCATCTCCCAGACGCCTTGTCCATGATTCACGTAGAACGATTCACCCCTGTTCCTGCTCTCCTCTTCAATGTAATGTATTCACCTCTGACATTTTACCCATTTAGCCACTGAATACAAAAACACCTGTCGGCGAGATGCTCCGAGACAAAGCCCAGAGTTCGAGACTGTAACATGATTCCACAGGAACACACCGTTCAGGGCTTCCCATTGAGCCATGTTGGCCAACTCCCACAGTATTATGTGTCAAGGCAATTAAGCCAACAATTGTAGTGTTATGTACTGCACTTCAGTACAAATGGAACTAGATTTCACTTTTTTTTTTAAATAAAAAAGGAGACAAGCTGACTGTAGTGTCAGTTCCCACATAAGCACTCAGGTTCCTCAAGATAGTCACCACCTGTTGGTCAGCTAAATTAGTTGTAACACTGTATAATTTCTTCATGAAAAGCTTAACTCAAATGTGGGTTTTTTAAGGTTAATGTCTTCAGCCTTATCTTTAAGTTTAATGATAGAGTTTTTGAGATACAGTATCCTCATTTTATAACTACCAAGATATGTATAATGAGATGGCATCCATGCTTATTTTTTCTTTCCCTTGTCTGATCGACAGTGTGCCATGGCGCTGATATATTTGGCTGTGGAGGATGTCTTCCAGCTTATCAACTACTACAGCTTCAGTTACTGGTTCTTCGTGGGTCTGTCTATCGCCGGACAAATCTACCTGCGCTGGAAGGAACCTGACAGGCCTAGACCTCTGAAGGTAAACTAAACTTCTTTGCTTGTCTCAAAAAAGGGGGTTTCGCAGCTACCAGGTTAGTTGTACACTTACTCATTCATTTCCATGTTTCAAAACAAAACATGTCTTGGGAGTTGTGCTGAATCATCACTGAGGGAGTACACATTTCATCACCACCTCCAGCTGGGAGGCTGCGAATCTCTTTCCCACCCAGCTCATGCACATGTTTCAGCCAGCATTTTTGATTTTCACTTCATGCAGTTATTGAATGGACATCAATCTACCTTTCCTGTGTGTGTGTTTGTAGATAACACTGCTTTAACCCAGTTGTTGTTAGTTAGCTGTACCGCGTTAGTTGTTAGTCTGTTAGTTTCCGGAAAGCTTCGTGACTTACTTCACAATGTTTGGGTAAAGGCAGATCCAATCATGCACGTGTTTTAGCCAGCATTTTAGATAATATTTCATGCAGTTATTAAATGGACATTAATGTACCCTCCCTGTGTCTTGCTTGTTTGTTTGTAGCTAACACTGCTGTACCCCATCATCTTCTGCTGCTGTACCATATTCCTGGTGGCAGTGCCTCTCTACAGTGATACGCTGAACTCTCTGATTGGCATAGCAATCGCCCTCTCTGGCGTGCCCGTGTACTTCCTGGGTATCTACCTCCCAGAGTCCAAACGGCCACCCATCATCACAAAGCTATTGCGTGAGTACACTGCCTTTGCACCCGCCTCCTCTAAACCAGTTGTTTATATAATTGATATGTTGTGTGCTCGCTATTATGACATATTTGGGCAAGTGTGTTTTCTGTGACTTTAAATTAAAAAATTACCAGTTTCTGACTATGCAAGGCAAGTATGTGTCCCCCATTTCCACAAAATGAACAACTGTAAGTGTAATCGGGGTATTCCCAAAAGCATGTTTAGTCACTTACTTGGGTATGTCATTTAAAAAAGTAGTAAACTTCCAAATAGAGATTTTATTCTCCTAGTTAAATGTGGATGTAGGGCTATTCTATCAAGAAATTTACTGCTTACTTTGAGTTAACTTATCTGGGTCAGTCAGTAAACTATGTACTTGGAATACTCCCCAGGGCTATACCCAATTAGCCTGGTAAACCAGCCCCTCATACTTCACTCCGTTTTGTACAGAGGGTCTGGCGCAGGTCTCATTGAAATGGTTGGTTGTAGGCAGAATCCTTCCTATCCAAATCGGTGCACAGAGCGAGTGTTCGTAAGTGTTCATGAGCGTTAGTTGTCGGTCCGTTAGTTTCCGGAAAGCTTTGTAACTTCCTTCACAATGTTTGGGTAAAGGCAGATCTAATCTTTTTAAATGTCAGCAGAGTCCACAACTCCAGGAAGAAAAACTTTGCTCAATACAGCACAGCTGGACCTGCTGTACAAAACGAAGTGAAGTATGAGGGGCTGGTTTACCAGGGTAATACCCAATACCTGTGACTGACAATGTTTTTTTTCTTTCTCTTCTCCTTCCAGGTGCCATCACACATTTTACTCAGTTTACCTGCTTCTGTGTCCTCACTGAGATGGACACGAGTGAGTCACTGTGAGCTCACTGCCCCCCCCCCACACCCACACCAGCAGTCCAGTGCCCTACCTGTCCCCAACACTGAGGCCACACGAGGAGGAAATGCTCCACATGGAGCGCAGCATATATATGTATTTACTTTGACTCTTCCACATAAACATGCACTAACCCACTTTCACTCGGTGCCCTACACTTCTTGACCTGTCTGTCTGTTTGGGGATCACGACCCCCACATGTACACCTTTGAACATACACACACACACACACACACACACACACAAAGTTGCACCCATTTCTGCCTTTGCACGCGTGCGTTCATGGGGCCTTGGGCTCCACTCAGGGACGTCACTGAGGAACAGTGATGCTGAATGCCTTTGGGCCCTTCCTGAATGCCTTTGGGCCCTTCCTGAATGCCTTTGGGCCGATCCTGAATGCCTTTGGGCCCTTCCTGAATGCCTTTGGGCCCTGCCTCAGCCTCAGCCTCAGCCAACCGGACTGCCACTGTAAAAGAAACCCGGGGTACTTCAGTCTGCCAGGGGCGCCACATGATGGGGCAGGGGCCTCCAATCTCTCAGTCCTGAGAGGCGTGTGTTGGGTAGCAAGTCTGTATGGGCATATGGACTACCTTTTGTTTTTTTTGTTTGTTTTTTTTGTTTTTTTTTTTTTTTTTTTAACAGAACCTCTAAATATTATTTATACACTGTTTTTAAAAAAGGGGCCAATGTTTTCCCTAGACTAAATGTTTCAGTGTATGTATAGTTTACATATTTTAATGATAAATAGTATTTAGTGTACTGTGTCCGGTTAATGTCTTTGTCTAATCAGGGGTCATCCAGGTCTCCTGTTAATCTATTTTCCAGGCCTTAATCTCATATGAAATTCGGAGACTGGGTCTTTATTCCTTATTCCTTACAGAATCCAAATCTATATGCTGCTATACAATTTCACATTCTTTGATTATTTTTCACCATTTATACTCTTTTAACCAACTCTGAACTACGTTCAGGTGAAGTCAGGCAGAAATGCAGATCTGTGTGAAGGTATCTGTGGCTGTTCATGACTCACCCCTGTGTATACACCCCATATGGATGTATGAAAAATCATTTCAAAATATCACAGTGTTTGTGCGTCTAATGTAATCAGAGCTTATCCACAAAAATGTATATTTGAAAGAGTAGCATACAGTCTTCTTGACTGGTGAGTAAAATGGTGTTATGTGTGTATATGTGTGTGCATATGCTGTATTATACTATTGAGGACGTCAGGGAGGTGTGGATGTTTCCTGTCAGTCACTGTGATGTTCTACTATAAGTCCACCATTTGTGTTTGTTTGCACATGCTTATCTTTTCTTCCAGCTTCATGGCTGTGTGCCAAACACAGAACAAAATTACCAACATGGCTGTCCATTGACTTTCACACTTTTTTTTATTTGGGAGCAATAAAGGTTTACCAACTAATGTCCCAAGATTATTTATTCTACTGGTCAACAAAATGTCCTCATGGCTACTGAGGACTGTGAGTACTTTATCATAAGGTTGTGTAGAAAACTCATATTAATCAACTTTAAACATAATGTCATTCTGAATTTCTTTTTGAAACGCACCATGAAATACATTCAATTTTTGATTGCTCAATTGTATTAAAGTGTTAATAATGATTGGTTTGATCTGTTTTGACAAATTTTTTAACTTTTGAAAAATGTTTCATTGAACCTTAAAATATTTTTACCTGATAATTCCCTTAAACATCTCAGTTTCAAAACCAATTCCCCTACGAATGGTGTATTTTACAGTAATTACATTAATGTCAGTACCCTGGTATTTTTGTCTGTTTGGGGGGTACTGGGTCTTGATCAGGGGGTACCATACCCCCTGTAATTTAAACTATGGTTTTAATTACAATTAAATGTAATTAGTTGCACAGCCCTATTCCACTCGTATGTAACACTACTGTGCTGACAATGGCTTCAAACCTTCATAGCTTCCTGTAAAAATACTTTTAGTGTACAGTTAACTGTTACACTGTCCCTGTAACATCAATTAGGTAGTGTTCCAAAGTATGTAACAATATGTAACATAGGATTAGGTATGTACATCTTGAGTACATATTACATGTAGTTACACTAAAAAAGGAACTGTAAAATAAAGTCTTACCCAGTTGGCTGCTTATGCTTTATTATGTAAGGAGTCACAAAACTGCTCTTTGGAATCGTAACATTTATTTTGAATGCTTTATTATTTTTAATATACATCTACATATTTACAAAAGGTTTAAAGTGTTTTCAACCCCATATGGAATGAATGGGTATGTCAGTACAAATACAACATCAGAACATACGCACAACAGAAAGAGCACTCCACGCTTCCACAAACTCAGATCAAACTACCATCATACGCATACTAATACACACACATGCACTTCACCACAACTCAGAGAAAACACACGCCACGCATGTCACCAACGCTCCTCCGCAAACAGCGCAAAAACAAACAAACAAACCTCACTACCTACACAGCGGAGAAATCTAACACACCCACAAACGCGCACACGCACGCACATACACTTTGCACAACGTTAACTCTCACAGAAATCCACGCGGTAGAAATGGCTCCTCTTTCACACACAGAAGCAAGCAGACGGGAGACACACGCGCGAGCAACCGGCCGGTCAGTCGGTCGGTCGGTCAGGCGGACGAGAGCCTCAGTCGGAGTCAAGGTCTTTGTCCTCGTCCTCCTCCTCCTCACCAAACTCCCGAAGCACCTCCCTCTGGTAGCGCTCCCATGTCCTCCTGCTGTAGGAGTGCTCCTCGTCCCAGCCGCCTGCAAACATACACGGGCACACATGGGCACACGGGCACACAGCCAACGTCAGGCCACACACTGGCCACACAAGTCCACTTCGTCTCGGGTTTAAATGCATGCAGGGGGGCTTAATGTAGGGGGTTTAATTAGCAGACAGCTGTAAGGCCTGACAGGCGGCATGCCACCCTGGATCCAGCCCAGCAGGGGGGCTGATTAGCTGACAGGTCTCCATCAGAGAGTAGTGATGTGTGGACAGCAGCTTTACTGTTGAGCAACGAACTGATCTTCAGATCATACACTGTTGCAGTTGCTTAGTGGAATTATTTATAAAACTACACACTGCAGTCTGCATGTCTGTTTTTATTCTAAAAAGTGAAATCTAGTTTAATTTGTACTGAAGTGCAGTACATAACCACTACGATTGTTGGCTTAGTTGCCTTGACACACAATTTAAAGTTGACAAGAAAATGTTTATTTAAAAATGAATATGAATTACTGTAAATAAAAAGAATAGAATAGCTGAATACTTTATTATTCTCCTCAAGAGATCCCTTCGAGGAAAGTGGAGGGCTGACGTAACTGTATACGCCTGATCAATTCTGAAACTTAGCACTTAACAAGATAAGTATTGATCAGAGCTGCTTGACAGAAAGGGTCTGTACCTCCGTAGCGCTCCTCTGCGTCACTGCCCACGTCACTGTCCTCCTCTTCGGGGTACTCATTCCTCCAGTTAGCCTCCTCGTTTTCATCATCCTCATCCTCATACACCTCCTCCTCCCAGGCCACCACTTCAGGCACCTACACCAAAACACGCATTTCATGAAATCACCACTTTTTTGAGATTGGCATGTACTACTACTACAGCATTCAATCTGGCTTTACTTCACCACAAAGCATACTATAGCAAATTTGTGAAACCGCTTTAAAATATACAAATTTAAAATGATTCCACTGCTGATTCAAGTGAGCAATTTACAATGCTTTGCACCTTTTAAGATATGTTTTTTAATATGCACAAAAACTTTTGGCATCATCTCTTGTGACGGTATTATTGTAAACTTGTCACTGTAAATAAGAAAAGACAGACGTGTTTGTGCTCCTGATGACTATATCGAGGGGGAAAACACAACTGTCATTCCTATTTACCATCTAGGCTGTGCACTGTGTGGTTTGGCATCCTGTGTCAGTACACACACCCACAAAAAAGTGACAAAACCCTACACAGCATGACATCACCACCAAGATCACTGACAGATGACAACGAGAGAATGTAATTCCAGGGAATTACCAGTGCGTGAAAATGCAAACTTTCATTTTGAAACAGTTATGGGCACAGCAAACAGCTGGCTGGGGACATAGTTAATGACAACTGACAGTTAGAATGACTTAACAGTTTAATAGTTGGGTAATAGTGAATAAATGTAATAGTGAATTATTGCAGTGAGGACTTTTATTTTGCTGTAGGCAAAGGAAACAGTTGGTGGGAGACATAGTTGATGACAACTGACAGTTGGAATGGCTGAACAGTTAAATAATAGAAGTTTAAATAGTTACATTTAGTTCTAAAAAGCCAGACTGTGCCTAAAGCCTGTGACAGTTCCATTGCTGCAGCTGGTCTGAATACCTGGCACAGGATTCTACCTTACAACTCTCACTCAAAAGGTGTCAATGTTACAAAGATAAAAAATTAATGCCCGGAGTGCCCAATAAAAGATCTACGCAACGCAGTTTGAATTAAGTTTCTACATTAAGCGGTTTAAGCCGCATTCATTCTAGAAAATTCTGGTTGACTGCGACGAACATTTTCATGCACTGTAATTAGCAAATTAGCAAACTTTTATCAGCACCATCTGGACTATTGATGGTGCATCGAAAATCTTAACATGCTTTTTAGGTGGGTAGCTTGCTAGAATTACATTTAAATCATGTCAACAATTCAGTCAATTCAACTTTAACGAGTAAGCATTTGTTTACAAGCTAGAGAGACCTCATTTTGATGGCTGTGGTGTAGATAAACAGATGCACCGGTGTCAATCAAGGCTAAAAGGTCTTCCCCCAATTCATGGCCAAGAAGAAAAGGTGAATACCAAAGCAGACACAAACAACTGCTAACTATACTGCACTACAAAGCCAAGTATTTATTTATGTAGCCAGTAAGTATTTATGTTAAATTAAGTTTAGACTGGAAATTGACTTTATAATACGCCTTTTGTCTTGTAACTAAACCTCTTGCTTCTTGTTAGTAGGAAAGTAGTTACTGCACTTTGCCTTTGTAGAGTAGCAGGGCTGGGTATCAATACGGATTTCCTGAATCGATACAATTCCGATACACAAGGTCACAATACGATACTCGATCCGATCCATTATCGATATTTAAAAAATAATCGATACATATCGATTAATCGTTTTTTTTTTAACCCAGCAGTAGAGCAGTATAGAGCAGTATACAACAATGCAGGATGTGTGTCTGCATTCCTCACCAGCTCGTCCTCCTCCTGGTAGGGCCTGACGGACAAGATGTCCTGGATCCAGCCGGGGGCCATGGTCTCCTGGTAGTACAAGTCGTACACGTAGTCATCTTCCTTCTCCCTGTGCTCCGTGCCCAGCCTGTCTCCAGACACGCTCAGTTTCTCACGGATCATCTTCACAGAGTTGCACAGGATCGTCTCTGGATCGGGAGTCACTGTCTATTAAGGCAGAAAAGAGGGCACAACAATAGGTCAGCTTTAATCCTAAGGCACTGTGAGTGCTTTCAATAATCAGATACATAATTGCAGAAGGCAGATTCAACACTCAGCTAAGAGTAATGTATCTTGCTTCCTTAGTGGCCAAGGTAGCAACAAAGCCAAAGGCTGTTTTAGAAAAGCAAGACGATGCTTTCCCACACCTAGGAAGGGCTTAAGTCACAACAGACAGTTCCCATGGTAATGTGGGGCTTTCAAATTCATTGTCAATGTTAATACAGTTGTACCAATACTACATTTTCTAGGCATGCAGACAATCCTTAAAAAAAGCATCTTTTAGAGGGAAAAATAAGAAAAAAAAAACATATTTCCCCTGAGGCAGAATGACATGGTGTACCTTGCCAGGGGCTTTGCCATGCTCCTCCTCCTCGTGGATGAGGTCCACCACCTGCACATCGCCCAGAGGAAGGCGGGCGTCCGCCTCTGTCTGCGTCGCCTCCCGCTCCACATCCCTCACCTCCTCGGTGGAGGAGGGGGGTGCCTGTGTCTCTGTAGGGAGGCCGGCTCGGTGACTGGACAGGATCCGATAGCGCTCCTCCCGCCTAGTGCTCCACTTGGCACTGCGTAGGTCTCCCATGATCCTCTTGGAGCTCCCCACTGAAGGTCTGAGGGCATGGGCCACACGTGGCCTTGCCAGGGCCTCCTGAACATGTGGCTGGACTGGTGCATCCTAAAGGGAAGAGAAAGAGGATGTTGTTTGGTCACTTGTTTAATAATAAATTACTGGCAAAGACTGGCAATGTACACTTCTTGTGTGGACTAGGCTAGAACTTAGCACCTAGGTCCATCATATTTTTGTGGATGGGACTGCATGCATGTTTACAACAGAAAGAAAAACAATGTCCCACGTAAAATCCTAAACAAAAAACTAATTAGCGACATACAGATAGGTGAAAAGTATAATGTTCTAGACCGTTTTTTCCCACTTGCAGAGCCAGGAGCATCCAAGTTAATTTCACAAAAAGTGTAAAGGATAGAAATGGTATGACAACTTTTGGTACATAGCTCCAGACATCAGATAATTATTCCATTCGAGTTTTCTACAACGTTTTAATGGTTTAATGTTGCCTAAGTGATGACTTATAAATAGGGGACACACAACTGTTAATTAACGTATAAAAGAGCATAGATGAAATGTCGATAATAACCTAATTATCTTGCTGCCCTAATGTAATATCCAGTTATCAGTAGGCTTTTTAAGCATGCGATAATCACCAAATTCACAAAATATAACATGGAATCGTAATGTAGTTCATGTTGTAGAAACTGACGTAAGCTTCATTACAACCATGTCGATACGTTACGTCTACTCTGACCTCTAGGTGGTTAGAGATGCAGCTTGGTTGTCATTACATGAATGACACAAGTACATTAACAACATAGGACAGACCTGCACTGTTTGTGTTGCATCATAAACTAATGCTAGCCTAAAATGTGTAACTAGACTACAATGGGCATACTAGTCCTAAATTCACAATTAAAAACAAAAAAACATACTATACTAATCCATTGTCTCGGCGAGATTATTTTTCGACAGAGCAGTTGCTGCTAAGTAAATAAATAATACTTAAAATGTTACAAACTTGGGCAACGTCACTAGTTGTTTTAATTAGCACTTGCTATAATGACGGGCGTTTAGCTTGTTAGCATGCTAGTCTTTGACGTCACCTCTTTATGTATACATGTTTGGTATATGAAAATGTCAAAACGCTTTCCCATATCCATATTTCTACCACAACAGTGTACAGCAATGTAGTTAATTAGGCGTGCCACATTTCTAAAGTCAAATACATCGACTGAACGACAGCAAACCACTCGCCACATTTTCCATTAGTCCGCAATAAGTTGTACAGCTAACGTTATCGAGCTAGCCCTGATAGCTACCTAGCTAGCGTGGCAGGCTGAACGTTACCTGTGATGCTACTGTGGCCACTAGTTTGAAGACAGAATTTTCGATCTTAGCATCAGGTTCAGGAACAGTCTCCCCTGGAGGTTGCGTTGTTGATTCAGGTCGAATTCGTTTGCACGCCAACAATAAAGCATCTGCGGGATCAGTCCCTCGCTTCCTTTTCACTCGAAGAATGGTCGTGCTAGGATCCATGCTGTCACACAAAGTAGGTTAGCTCTCACGGCGCCAGCTAAGCAGGATGTTTACTGGTCGTTTTCTGGTCGTCTGTGATGATACTTCTTCTTCCATAATATCATGTTTAGAGCTTTGAATGTTGTTAGACATTGTGCTGCCACCTACTGACCTGGCATTCAACTTCAAATTCTTCCACGCTGTTGTACCAGTTTCTGCAATTGCTGTCTACTGCCATAGGAGGTCACTTGTGACCAAAACAAGATCCGTGTCCAGTAGTGTCTGGTGGAGCAATATCATGTCATGGTAATGCAATATAACTGTCCTTTAGACTATTAATTTTACGAGAGTGAAAAACATTTACATTTTGTCAGTTTCCTTGTAGGTCAATGATATCTATGCTGTCCTGTAGGTTGAAATGAATTAGGGTTATACTTTTAAAAGTATAATGACTAGTGTACCAGTAACATGTGTATTAGCCTACACTGGCCAGCCTTTACACAAAGGAATGTTCTGACCTGGTGAATTAGCCTACTATCAAATGATACCATACCAATATTGCCCAAACATCCCGACATGATGGTAAGGGGATGTGGGTACGCCTCATCAATTTATTAGTAAACCCAAGTAGCCACTATCACCAAGACTTGCAAATTCGCAACGTCTTTATTATTCAAGACTTCTTTGTAACACACATACACACATCCTCTCTCTCTCACACACACAACTAGATAATAGTTGCAAGTGCTGGCTTGGGTCTGAGCGCTATGCAGTCATTTCACGCACAGGTAGCAATTCTGGCCATGTCTTGTCAATGGAACACACATGCATGCGCGCTTCGTGCTCATTGCTCTCTCTCTCTCTCTCTCTCTCTCTCTCTCTCTCTCTCTCTCTCTCTCTCTCTCTCTCTCTCTCTCTCTCTCTCTCTCACACACACACACACACACACACACACCCTCTCTTACCCCGTTCCCTAATCCCCTCGTGAGCGCAAAGCGATTGACAAGCCAGAATGAAAATGAGTCGGACACTTGTGTACCTCTTCAGTGTAAACGGTTCTTTTTGAAGAGACTTTTAAACTTGGATCATATCACCATGGGAGCTATTTGTATTGCTCGGGACTTCTGTTTGTTTTTGCTCTTGTTAAATACTCGTCAAAGCGCAGCGCTTCCTCACAATCGTGGTAGGTTCGTTTTAAAAGAGGACACTTTTACGCACGCGCTACCACTTTTACATCCGTCGAACTATAGCCTATATACTTACTGCTGGTGATTGTTTACGTTTGCATAGACAGTTCTCAAAGCTCTTAATTCAATTTAAAACATGTACAATAGTGCTGCGATTGACACAAAATTTGTATTTCAGTGATAGCATTTAGTTTGACAATAAAAGTTTTGTGGAACAAAGCCTGTGTACTCGGTCTTGCATTTGTCTCTACTGATGTTTGAGTGCTAGTAAGTTCCAACATCTAGTAAGAGTGAGAGACAACCTTTAATTTGCTGAACTACTCCTGTAGCGCTGATGAAACTTTTTGAACATATTTTCAAAATCCCAGATGCGGACCAGTGTGCGGATGGAAGTGATGGCTGTCACATTGACGCTATTTGCCAAAATACTCAAGCCTCATATAAGTGTACATGTAAAACAGGATTTAAAGGGGACGGTAAACACTGTGAAGGTAAGAGGGTTTGTCTCGATATGTTGTGAAAATGTCTTTGTTTGTTTGTTATTTAACTTAAGTCTACTCAGATTTGTTAAAAGAAAAGTGTTCAACTGTTTTTGTGTTGCATACTGGGGATGTTAGGTGTATTGAAATAATGCGATACGTCAGAAAGTTAATTCAAGTAAATGGCAGCATGTTTCAGTGGATTTAACATCTGCAAAATGTTTGCATGATGATCATTAATCAGTCTTGACTTGTGCACCATTTTCTAGACATTGATGAATGCGATATTGAACACAATGGTGGCTGTGTACATGAATGTCACAACATACCAGGCAATTATCGATGCACTTGCCACGATGGATTCAATTTAGCGCACGATGGACATAACTGTCTAGGTAAGGGTAAATTGCATTCACATTTTTTTATCACAATTATAGGCTCTGTGATTTAACACAGTGAACCGTGGAACACTCTAATGTTCTGAATCAGTCTTCATGTTAATTCTCAGCACCTGAATTACTACCTAATTTAGACCTCGTATAAAACATTTAAGACTAACAGTTGCCTTTTTTTTAGAAAAGTGGGGTGGGGGCATTTGTGCTATGTACAGTCTATTTAAAAAACAAAACAATATGCAGTTAAGATAGACATGTTAACAAAGTTTATTAAACCCCAGAAGTTTCAAGCACATCTGCTTTACTGTAATACCTGGGTATGCAAGGAATGACCTTGGTTAATGAGATGTGACCAGTTGTTTCTGTTTAGATGTGGACGAGTGTCACTTCAACAATGGTGGCTGTCAGCATGAGTGTGTCAACACCATGGGAAGCTATGAATGTCGCTGTAATGAGGGCTTCTTTCTCAGTGACAACCAGCACACCTGCATCCATCGCTCTGTGGGTGAGTGCCTGTCTTCTTCTGTCTTCTTCTGCGTTATCATGTGTTGTGGGGCTTCACTTTTAACTGCTATTGGATGTAAGCATGTACCAGAGACTATTTCCAACTTCTTCTTCTTCTTGTGGCAGTGCCAATTTCTGTGATTATTTACTGTTTTAATGAGATAGCGAGGTTTTGTTGATCAGTGTATGTATTTGTGTGCATGCATGCATGTGTGTGCAACTGTGCATCCTCAGTATGGTTGGCATGGCTTGGTATAGGTGTTAAGCTGTGTCAGGGCTACCCTTGAGGAAAAATGAAGCGTATGTAAATGCTCACATATAAGGCCGTGATTGACAGCACAATAGGGGATGACAGCTTTTAAGTTGGGCTCTTTTTTTGCGGTATTATCCAAAGCAGCTCAGCTCTAAAGGGCTCATGCTGTGGGAAAGGGAGCCCCGTGTCCCTGGGAACAAAACAAGTTAATAACTGCAACACTTGGGGCTTTGTTGGCCCAGTCATAGATGAGAATAAAGCACCTTTTTATGTGTCTGTAGCTTCTCAGCCGCGAGTATTGTTGTTTGCCTCAGTAAATTGAAGTGAGTTTGCAAGGGTTTCCACCCCATTGGGTTTCCCTGGGCAAACTCGCTAAATCCTATCAGCACATCCACTTGGCTTTAGCACCAATGGGGACAAGCAGCTCCTTACAGTGACCTAGAAAATGTCTTTGATGAAAGGTCAGTGCCTCTGATTCCTCCAATGACGCCGGGGATTGAAAGCAATTAGGCAGGTGTTCTCATATTGATGTGAACATATGCGATAAAATCATAGAGAATTTCTTTTTTTTAAAATGAAAAGTACTTGGGACATTTGGTCTGCTTTTCGTTGATAAAGTACCTCTTGTTTCTGAGAGTGACTGGATACATAGATACAAGACCTTGAGGCTGGCAACCACTGATGAGGAGAATTAATAATAGGTCTTCAAGCATATTCTTTTTTGCTACAATTTTTGTTCAAGGGATCTTGAAGCATGGCATTATCTTCTGCATGTATCTTGTTTTTTTGGATATAGCTCTCTCTCTCGCTTTCTCTCTCGCTCTCGCTCTCGCTCGCTCTCTCTCTCTCTTTCTCTCTCTCTCTCTCTCTCTCTCTCTCTCTGTCTGTCTGTCTTCTGATGGCCTGCATGCTTTGTCTTGGCAGCCAGCCTTTGCCCTAAATAAAGGCTGACTGCTGGAGTATTAGGGGCAGGGTGTTTGATGGCTCCACTGCACTTTCACATCATTCGAATGCATCAAACTTCCGCAGCAGTGGAGACATTGTTTAGTTTGGCCTCCGAACCACTATGGAAGAACTGACCTCGACACCATTTGTAATCAAGGGCAGCGTTTCAATGCTAGACTCCAACGCAATATTCGAATGACCAATACTGAGAAACTCAAAATGTGTCAACTCAAAATGTTTATTTCATGTTTTGTTTGGAAGTGATTCGCCAGTGTTGTGCTTTAGTTAAGCACTTAGTTTATGGCCTTCAGTTGTCTTTGTATACACTGTCGCCAGGCTGATTCATTTAAAACAAACACCTCCATACTTGCAGACTGCGTTTTCCAAGAGACAAAAATTATGTGATTCAGGTGATTTGTGTGGCTGTTTAGTAAGTAGTGCATGTGCATTATTATCCAAATATACTTAAAGTGTTTGGACTGGAAACAATGTGGCACTTGTCCACTGTGAGACCAAACCATAAACAATAATGACAATAGGATTATAACATTTTTATATAAACTTCTAAAGACATTTGCAGACTACATAGGTGGGTCTGCAGCTGCAGTTCCACCTGAAAATTGTATTTTGTAACAAATGATCAACCCTATGCCAGTCTCACACCACTGAAACATGCTGTTGCCATCTTGTCTGCCCAGAGGGACTGAGCTGCATGAACAAGGAACATGGCTGTGCCCACATCTGCAAGGAGACGCCCAAGGGTGGGGTGGCATGCGAGTGTCGTCCAGGCTTTGAGCTGGCCAAAAACCAGAGAGGTTGCATCTGTGCGTATGAGCTTTAACCCCCTCCTTTAACTTCCAGCACACACACACACACACACACACACACACACACACACACACACACAGCTAATCTGTCGTTATAAATCACAGACATGATGAAAACAAACAAACAAGCAGGCAAGAAAATAAACAGAGCCCTCACTTCCCTAGGAGCTGGTGAAATGACGCAGAAATTGTTTCTTGTCGATGCTTCGTAGTAACCTGTAACCATGGCAACGGCGGTTGCCAGCACACTTGTGAGGACACGGAGCAGGGGCCGATCTGCAAGTGTCACGCCAGGTACGCCCTGCACTCGGACAGAAGATCCTGCACAGGTAAGTCCAGCGCACCACCTGTCCAGTGTCCAACCTAAGTCCAATGATTCCAAGGAGTTTACATTACTGTAAATGGAAACTTAAGACATGAATAGGACAAAACGACAGAAAAACACTGTGTTGTCATGAAGTGTTCCTTTTGATACTTTCGGGGGAGCTGGCAGATGACAGAGTGTGCCTCCATCTTAAGTGCCGCACACGGTGCTTTTTGTTCACTCCCATTTCCATCAGCTTCCAAGCTGTTTGGAGCCAAGCACACGATAGCCATCACATATCAGATAGTGAGTACAACAGCTGGAGCCTGATGGCTACGCCTGTGTGTTTCTGTGTGTGTGTGTGTGTGTGTGAGAGAGAAAGAGAGTTTGTGTGTGTTTGTGTATCTGTGTGTGTGTGTGTGTGTGTGAGTTTGTGTATGTGTGTATGTGTGTGTGCATGTGTGTTTATGTGTGTATGTGTTTGTGCGTGCGTGCGTGCGTGCGTGCGTGCGTGCGTGCGTGCGTGCATGTGTGTGTGTGTGTGTGTGTGAGAGAGAGAGTTTGTGTGTGTTTGTGTATCTGTATCTGTGTGTGTGTTTGTGTATCTGTATCTGTGTGTGTGTGTGTGCCTATGTGTGTGTGTGTGTGTGTGTGCCTATGTGTGCCTGTGTGTGTGTTTTGAGTATGCACATCCTATTGTATGGTTTAACGTGTGAGTTTGTTTGTTCGTGTGTGAGGTCTGCGTTTATCACAGCACTGTCTCCCACTACATCTTAACAGCCCTGTTCATCATTTCTCGGCCTTATCTTCCCATATACATAGCAAGAGCTGTACGGGCAGGGTGTAAACATTACAGTGGCTACACCAAGAAACATTCAGAGCTGCTGCCAGGGAGGTCCAGGGGCCTGCTGCTGTTGCTGCCACCTCGTATTACTGCTGTGTTGTGATTTCACCACCAGGCAGTTGAATTCAGCAGGACTGTTGATTGTGCTCAGTAAACACTGATGATCACATAAGATGGGGGATCAAAAATGTGTGGACAAAATGGCAGCACAGTACCTTTAATACAATGTATAATTAATGATACTTGGTTTCTTGTATGTACAAGTGGTTGTAGCTTTTGTGTAGAATGTGTCTCCTTAGTGCTCACAAATGTTTATTCCACTGAATATGAGGATGATGATATTAATAATAATAATAATAATAATAATAATATTTACTTGTATAGCACAAGTTTATGCATACAAGATGCAGCTCAAAGTGCTTTACAGTTTGACAAGGTCACAACAAGACAACATTTCTTGCAGTCCAGTGCCGCCGGAGCAGTTGAACACAATGAACACAACGAAAGGGCGTAATGACGCATATTAAACACACCTGGTGCCCTATTGAGTCATGTGTTCTTGTTCTCCTGTGTTTCAGAAAGGGATGAGGCCACCACGGACACGGCAGAGCACAACGCGACGTCTCTGGCTGAGGTGGACAAGCGGGTCAAGAGGCGTCTGCTCATGGGTAACTCCACTCACTCCCTCGCAATAACATGTCCAAGCCTAGCAGAATGATACATACTGTGTTTTGTGGGTGAGGAGCTTCCCACGCCGATGTGTGTGTCTGGACGTAAGGGTGTGCGGATGGACAGGGGAGGGTGGGCTGTGTAGTCTGCTAAAAAGCAGGGTATACATACCTCAGTCTTTTTTGAGCAAACTGTGAAATGGCTGTGCACCTCCACCTCCAGTCTCGCTTGGCTTGGCTTGGCTGGCTGGCTTGCATTCGATTTCTCCCCCGCTGAAATATCCCATGGATATAGTGTGGCACATTTCACGTGGTGCCGCCGTCCACTTTCAGGGCAGGGGGCCAAGCATGGATCCCATGTTCAGCCTGCAAGGCAAACAGACACGGTTTATGGCCCAACAGGTCGCTTAGATATTGACAGACTGGCAGGTATTGGCAGGGCTCCCTCTCATAGTCTCATAGTCTCACCCTCGACCCTGCCCTACCACATAGCATGCTTGTGTGCAGCAGGGTGCGCAGAGCACTGCAGCAAAGGCTAGGACTGTGTGTGCACTTACACATCTGTGGATGTTTGTTGGTGTCGGTGTGTGACGGACATCATTCCGTGTGTGTCCAGAGACCTGCGCAGTGAACAACGGGGGCTGTGACTGCACTTGCAAGGATACATCCACTGGGGTGCGCTGCAGCTGCCCAGTTGGCTTCACTCTGCAGCCAGATGGAAAGACGTGCAAAGGTGAGGTCTCACCATCCACTTAGCATCTCAGCATCCCTTTGTGTTGGAATGAACAGTCAATAATGACTTACTTATAGGCCCATGCTGCTTTTTTGGCTTAGATATAATAGTCCTTGTTGGACATTTACATGCACTTTAGTATCTAGAATATGAATTTTATCCCGAATATGATGAAATGGGATGAGTGTCATATTCGGTGTAAGGTGTTACCATGAACAGAGAGAAACCTAGATAGTAGTACCACTGTTTACATTTTATATATATTTATTAGTTTACATTATAAGTACTGGCAACCAAATTTCTTTTTACAGTGTTATATTACATTGTTGTCAATAAATGCATTTTTGCAGGTTACCAACAATACAGTTCTCTAAATTTCAGATATGGTGTTGCATTAAACAGTATTTCGGTTTATTTTTAGAGTACTCCACTTAACATATCCTAGTTTCTCAAAAACACAGATAAATCCCATGATCCAAATGTAAATTACATAGAAACTATAATCTTGTCCGTTTTCTGCTTTTCTTATTTCCAGACATTAATGAGTGTGACCTCCACAATGGTGGATGCGACCACTTCTGCAGAAACACCATCGGCAGCTTTGAGTGCAGCTGCCGCAAGGGCTTCAAGCTTCTGACGGACGAACGCTCCTGTCAGGGTAAGCTGTTACCCCAGTTTAACCAACCCCCTGAAATCCCCCCCACCGCACCTCACCCCCACCCCCACACCCGCACTGCTCTTCCGCCTAGTCCCCCACCCCCAATCCCATTGCTTTACCACCTTGTCCTTCTGCTCCATCCCATTGACAAAAAGGTAAAATTGATTCCCATTTGTCGTTGTGATCACACAACACACAGTGCACACAATTACAATGGCATTCAACCCATCACACGTGTGAGCAGGGGACAGCCATGCCAACGACGGTCGGGGAGCAGTGTGTGGGGACAGTGGCATGCTCAGGGCACCTTAGTCATGGGGGAGAATGGAGGAGAGCACTGGTCATTCACTCCCCCCACCCACCTGTTGGTGTGGGGAATTGAACCCATGACCCTTTGGCTACAAGTCCAACTCCTTAACTGCTAGCACTTTGGCTACAGGTCCAACTCCTTAACTGCTAGCCTATTGACCCCCCCCCCCCCCCCTAACAGAAGCATCCATCCAGTGAAAACACAATGCAGGCCCATTTTTGTGCGTGCGTGTGGCATGTGTGTGTAGGTGTGTGAGCAGATAAGGCAGGGCGGGATGCCACAATTGGTACCAGTATCGACATGCAGGATTCCTTTGAAGATCCTTAACACAGGCCCTGTATTAAAGCTCAGGCTGCACAGAGAAGGTTTCCCCCAAGAGCACACAGATCCCCACCCCTGATACAAACACTCACAGGAATGTACACCTCCACCAAACCCCCACCGCTACTACCATCAACCCTCCACCCCAATATTACCCAGCTGGACGCAGGTTTTTCCAGAACAATCAGGTTCCGTTGGTCATACTGCAGTGAAACTATTTGCCATGTCAACTTCCTTCCTTGTTTGGTCACAGATATCGACGAGTGCTTCTTTGAGAGGACCTGTGACCACACGTGTGTCAACTCTCCGGGGAGCTTTCAGTGCATATGCAACAAAGGCTACACTCTCTATGGACTGGCCCATTGTGGAGGTAAGAGGCAGTTCAACAGGCAAAGGGGTCTTGAACTGACAACATTTTCTGGTTGGAACAAAGTGGGCTTGAAATGTGAGCGCGCTGAAAGACACGATTGTGATCTGACATCTCTGCGTGTTTTGTTTCTGAGTAGCACATAAAAGCGATGTGGAGGGAAACCTGTGTAAACACACGAACAGTGCTCATATTATACACACGCACACACACACGTAATAGATGTCATCATTGTAATAAGATTAAATCATTGTACGTTTACTTCAGGCCAACAAAAGAATGGGGAAAAAAGATGGATCTGTCTTCCAAAAGTGCTGAGTTGGGGCTAGATGTGAAGTTCAAAGGAATGCGTGATTGATGGAAGACTCTCTCTTTCTCTATCTCTTTTTTTTCTTTCTTTTTTCTCTCTGTCTGTCTCTCTTTCTCTGTCCCTCTCTCCCAGACATAAATGAGTGTAGCATGAACAATGGAGGTTGTCAACAGCGCTGTGAGAACACCCTGGGTGGATTTGAGTGCCACTGCTACCCTGGTTACAAACTCCACTGGAACAAAAAAGACTGCATTGGTAAGGGTGGCATCCTAGACTGGGTTAGCTCAATGTGGACGTGCCACTTGATGTTTTCACTGCCTCATGGAACCCTCTCTGCCCTTTTGGGTTAAAACAGGAGATACTTTGACAACGTCTTGCCTTTTCATTCTGATTCACTGCTCTTTTTGCTACCAACAAAACGGGGAATCAGAATCTCACTAACATACAACAAACTCATCAGTGACCAAGACACCAGTGTTTGTGCGCATTGGTGTCTGCTTTGCCTGCCTCTTTTACCAAATGCCTGGTTTTCAGTTTCAGTTCTCTCTCTCTCGTTCTCAGTGGGTATTTTGGTAATATGCCCCCCAACCCCCCTCGTTTTCCCCCTACTGCCCCCCCCCACCTGCCTCCCAAGGCTCTTCTGCTGCTCTTTGTCTTTGAGTGTGTTGTGATTCTTTCCATCCAGAAGCAGAGGTTCTGCCCATGGTCAAGCCACCTGCCAAACCCACCCTAAACTGCGGCAAGCAGGAAGGGGGTGACCGCTGCTTCCTGACCTGCCAGTCCCAGGTCCACATCAGCAGCGGTGAGTGACTGAGTGATGCCGGCCAGAGAGGCGAAGCAGCAGGTTTCGGCTTGCTCCCCATGTTTGTTCAGGGAATGCTGGCTTTTGTTCCGCCGCCTGCCTTCTCCTCTCCTTCTCGCTCTTTCTCTCTCTCTCTTTCTCTCTCTCTCTCTCCCTCCCCCTTCTTCTCTCGTGGGTCCTCTGATGCCCTTTATGTGTGCTTGTAGGAGCTGCGGATTCCTACACGGTGACCTGTGGAATGCCTTTGCCCTGCTTCAGTGAGGGGCAAAGGAACGAGTCGGAGTCGTATTGTCAAGGCAAGAACACAAAATCACCACCGTCTACTGCCAGCGCATGGCTCTAATGCTACAAAAACCAAAACCCGGGATTTCGGCTTAACCGTTTTCCTTGGTATTTTCAGATACATCACACACCCCGAGGATCAAAACCACGGCAACCTTCAAGTCTGGAATGGGAAAGTGCAACCTGAAAAAGAGTCAGGAGAGACTGGAGGAAGGATTTAATAACGCTCTCTCAGGTACACCAAGAAGAGGCCCCGGAGTAACCTAATTTAATCAATGGAAAACCAAACTGAAATGGTCATGACAGAGTGGAAAAGTACAGTTGGCAATTCTTTTTTGTCTTGGCTGTAAAAGTGCTTTGTATTTACCCCAAAAGTAATCACACTTCATACATTGGAGCTCGACAAAATAAACCAGACTTCATGGCTGGTCACATGTAATTTGGGGAAAAGGGCAGTGCAGTTGGGCGCTGTGGAGGAGTTGGGGAAGCTGTGCCGTCTGGATGTTTTGAATGTCTCAGTGCTGCATATTGTCCAGCGGTGACAGGGGAAAATCAAATTAGCCATAGCAGACCTTTTACCAGGGGCCCTACCCAGCCATCAGTCACACAGACTTCCGATTGTTGGATCCCCTTTTGTTGCCTGGAAGGGGTCACAGCGCAGCACTGGTTTACACCCCTCACTGGGAATTTTCATTCCCTTTTCCCCTTACCTCCGATGTCATTAGATGTGTGCAATGTAGGAAAAGGCTCATAAATATACCACCATTTATGGCAATGAAAAAAAAAAAACATGCTACGTTTAAAAGCTTATTGCAATGGATGAAATTTCATCTGTGCTCACAAATTTAAAAAAAAAAAAACTTATGTTTTGTATTTCCACAGACAGGAAGTTGCTAAGCACGGAGAACGTGCAGTTTAGTTTTGTGAGCCTGCACTGCAGTTCGTCCAGCAAGCGCTCGCGCACCCAGCATGGGCGCCGGGCCCGAGAAGAGCAGGGCTCCTCCATCACGGCCGAGTTTGAGCTGGACGTAAACCTTCAGGAGGTAACAGGTTGGTTTCACTGCGATGCCACTAAACAAAAGCCCTAACCTAACCTCGACTACCTCTCACTACCTCACTACCTCACAACCGCCTTGCATCCCTCAGCCTCACTTTCTTCTCACGCCTCGCCTTACTAAACTATGATGATGAAGTATCTCCTGTTTTGTTTGTTTTTTTTCCCTTATTGGTTTGAATCCACGTGGCCAGTGTGGTGGGGTTTATACCTATTTGTTCACTCTCCTGAATACATTGACAGAGAAACATATATTTTGTGCATGTGTCTGTTTAATTTTTGAGTTGTTAAGGCTGGGTCTTCTTCTGTTTATATGATGCACTGGCATACACGCCGTGGTTTAAAGTTGCTTTGCTATGCAGGCAGAGTTTTTTTGTATCAAGTCTTCTCTCTCAGCAGAGGGCTGTGACCTGGCCTGCGTCCGGCGCCGCTCGGAGAAGAGGCTACGCAAGACCATCCGCACGCTGCGCAAGTCCATCAACCGCGAGCAGTTCCACCTGCACTTCGCCGGCTCCGAGTACGAGATCGGCAAGAGGGCGTCGCGTCCCGTGGACCTCTTGGAGCACTGTGGCACTGGCCAGGTGTTGCTGGATAGGAAGTGTGGTGAGCATCCCACCTCTAATGCCTCTAATTTTTTTTTTTTTTGGGGAGGGGGGGTGCCAAGGTCTCAGTGAGGCGCTGGATCACTTTTTAGTGAGACATAGGGTACGCCTCAGCCAGGGACATAGCCGGAAATCATAAAATGGGTGGGCCCAGAAAAACTCAGGTGGGCCTGGCCCAAAACACATACGTTACTAGTATTACTTAAACTGTCAATCAAACAAAAACAAAAGCAACCTTCTGACTGGGTGAGACTGATTGATAAGTGGATGAGCACACCTGTGGCTGCGCCTATGCTCTCAGCTAGGGCATAGGGCACACCTGAGTAAAGAGATAGGGTGAGTTGCATGTAGGAGATAGGGCACTTCTTGACTGCTGCAGCTTCTAGTTAGTGCGCCACACATTTCAACACAAGAGCTGAGGAGAGTGCCTGAAGCTAGAGCCATCTATCTGGAGTTTGTTTGATTAGATTCGGAGCAGGTGTGGGCCAGATGACTGCCGTATTTGGCTGTAGGTGTTGTGCAGCAATTTGTGTGTTCTGCAGAGCTGGAGGGAACAGAAGGCTGATGCTGTCTGATCCTGACACTCTCCTTCTCTCTCTCCCTTTCTCTTTCTTGCTCTCCCTTTCCCTCTCTCTGTCTCTCCTTCCTTGCCTTATTATTGAGTGCCAAGAGAGAAGTGAGCGCTTGTGTTGGCTGAGGGTGCTGTGTGTGTGCTGTGCAGGGAAAGGCTACTCCTCTGTGAGAAACAGTACAAAGCCATATTTTAAAAACTGACCTGGGAGTTCGGGTAGCCGTGTGCCAAAACGGCGTGTTTGTTTTGAAATAGTGCAGCCTTATCTTGCGTATCTCGTAGTGGGCAGAGAGAAAGCCCCATGCATCAAAGGTCCAGATGACCACAGGCCCTCCTTGACAAATGAGCTCCTCCACCTCTGGCTTCTCAGAGCAAACATCTCAGAGGCTCTGGATTGCTGAAGACATCACACAAAAAGCATCCAAGATACCAGGAGCACACCAATACAGAACAGCACCTTTTTGTTGGTCTCATTATTTTTGGCCTGCATTTTTAAATGGTCAAGAAAGGAGGGATAGGGTTAGGTGAACCACAGTGCAGATGTGCTCCATTCCTTTCTTTCTTTAATTCTTTCTGGTGGAAAATAGCCTTTTGCTAGAAACGTGTGCAGTCCATCTTTCCATTGTGATAAACAAGATTTTTTATTATGGTTGGTCCCTGCTGAAATAAATAGTAGCAATTAAAATTAAAATTACAATTACAGTTCTTTCTTTCTTTCTTTCTTTCTTTCTTTCTTTCTTTCTTTCTTTCTTTCTTTCTTTCTTTCTTTCCCCACTGCCTCCAGTTAGTCCCCCATTACACCCCCAAATAGAGTGCTGTCCCCTTCTCTGCTGAGCCAGTAAAACTGGGTGACCAGAGTTGCTTACTGCTCCCCAACCCCCTCACTTCTCAGTGGACGATTCGGCTCTCAGCCCACGTCTGTTTTTTAGAGCTGCCCCCGACGACCAACACCTCAGAACACCAGCTCCAACAGCTAGGCTAGATGTCTAAAACTGTGTGTCTTTGGATGTTGACTTTCTGGACATTGTACTTAAAAAATATTTTTGCTAAGCTTTTGAGAGATTTTACAGCTAAAGGCCAACAGCAGTCCAAACATGTAGGTGTAATAATGGTTCCAAAAGTGTAATTACATTTTCTTTGGTTGTTGTACGAAAATCCTTCCTTAAGTTCTAATTAATGCAGCAGCCTTATTGGAAAGGGAGGGCAAAGTATTTCTCTGTCCAGCACAATGGTGGGTCAGTGCCACACATGTTTGTGTTCTGTCACTGCCAATCCTTTGCTGTCTTTCAAGCTCATTGTTTTGAGTTGCGGTATTTGACTAAAGGCACAGACAAGCAATTTCCAGACCTGGCTAAAAGACAGGGACATTTCCCCAACACACACACACACACACACACACACACACACACACACACACACACACACACACACACACACACACACACACACCCATCTAAAAGGAGCTATATTTTTTCCTCTCCTTCTCCCACCTCCCCCACTGTCTCAGGTTGCTAAGTGCAGTTTAGTCTTTTCAGTTTAGCCACTCCATTGTCAGTCTCAGTGGGGCTTGTTCTCACTGCGGGAGAGAGGAGAACAGAGAACATCCCCACATCCATACAGCTCCACGGCGAGAGCAGAGAAGACGAAGCAGAGAGAGAGAAAGAGAGAGGGGGGTGGGGGGGGGGTCAGCCCAACCCCAGCCCGACCCTAAGAGCCTAAACAGGCTCCTGTCCATCCCACAAAGCCGATCACTTCCCGCATTCACATGTAATCACATTATTAAAACGTAAACGTTTTTGTTTATCCTGAATGTTTTTTTTTCACCTCATTTCAACCAAACCTCTGCTTGGTGGTCTACAAACAAGATTTCAGCCAATGCAGTGCCACAACAACAAAATACTACAACAACAAGAGAAGGAATTTTGGGAAATGTGAGCAGGAGTGATATTTGACAGAACATTTTTATAAAGTGATTACTTGTGAATGCACTAAGTGATCGTCTTTGTGGGACGGACAGGCGCCTGTTAGGGGGTCTTGGAGTTGGTATGGGCAAAGCACGCAGGGACCCTGACCCATCTCTTTCTTTCTTTCTTTTTTTCCTTCTTTCTTTCTTTCTCTCTCCTTCACTTTCCCTGCTCTTGCGAAGAAGCTGTGTCGATGTGGGGATGTTCTCTGTTCTTCTCTCTGTTACAGTGACAACAAGCCCCAATGCTTACATTTCTAAAACTTCCTTCTCTTGTTGGTGTAGTTGGTTTGGCTTGTTGTTTTTGGTGTTGTGGCACTGCAGTGCCTATAATCCTGTTTGTAAGCCACCAGGCAGAGTTTGGTTGTGGAGTTTTGACCAATGGATAAAGTGAGGCGTTAAAAAAAATGCTTAAAAGCGGCCCAGGCCAGCAACTGTTTGCGTACACGTGTACGCTTTAGCATTTTTTTTTGTTTCTTTTCATTTTTCAACCCCTTCCGTCCTTGTCTGTGTTGTGAGTAGTGTTGTAGAGCAGCTTGTTTGCGTGTTTGTTTTTTGTGAAAGAGACACTTAAGCCATGATGTTTATTCAAGCGGGCGCTTTAAGTGTTACATTCCCCCCGCAAGCCGCCGTAGCCACTCCGTGTGACCCCAGCCAGTGAACTGCCGGGGAGAATTGACTCCGACGACACCATGGGAATCAATTAGCATCAGATGTTTGCGCCTCCGCCTGATAGGAGCAGGGGCCGATTGGGGCTGCCATGAATGGGGGGCTCGGGGCCCTGCCCTCTTTTATTGGGTTCAGCTCCTTACCACTGTGATACCATAGTGTTTGCCTATGTCATCAAATAGGCAAGAGCTGTGGGCTTGAATAGAGGTGAAAGGTCTTTTAAACCTCTTTGGGGCCATCAATTGGAGGACTCAATAGAATGGCCTCTTTGCATTTGAAAAGCTTCAAGGTTTTTTCTTCTCTCTCCCGCTCTCTCGCTCTCTCTCGCTCTCTCTCTCTCCCACTTTCTCTCTCTCTCCCTTTCTCACTCTCTCTCTCTCACTCTTTTCCTCCACTCTCTTACTCACTGCTTGTGTAAAATAAAAGGCTCCGGAGACAATGCTGGGCTGGCTCTTCGTGGTTCATTCAAGATAAACAAAAGCCAAAAAAATGAACTGCTCTTGAAAGAATTATATTTTCTTCCCCTCTTTTTTCAGCAAAATTGGACAGAGTGCTGAGGCACACATAATGTGCTGTGCGACAAGCCTTTTTTTTTTAAGACTCACTCATTAGCATGGCTTCACTCTGGAGTTTTTTTGTTTTTTTTAAAAGAAGAAATAAAAAATGACTCTGGCTCCCAGCTCACAGCTCGCAGGTCCCCTAACGTCAGTTAGACACAGACGCAGATAAAGTGCAGGCCTGAAAAGCAACACTTGCGAATCCCATTTGCGAGCCCACTTCTTTCGAGGAGCCGAAAAATAACAGCTTCAAGATGGAGGCCGTTTTTTGGCCAGGCTCAGATCATAGGGGTATTTATAGCACCGCCAGAGAAATTAAAAGCAAAACAAAGCACGTCTGCCCCCCACCTTTGCCTGTCCCTGCTCGGCAAGAAAGATTATACGGTCTATAACTTCATCAGAGAAAAAACAGCAGCCAAACCATAATTAAAAAGCATTACGCACAGCCTCGCGCAGAATAGCACGAATTTATAAAGCAAACATGAAAAGTGGCTGCGCCCTGGCCCCCCCTGTAATCAGCCGCACAGATCCCTGTGAGGTGGAGGAGCGAGCGCAGCCTTTCTTTGAGAAACCGCAGCGTGCACTTTGGCGGAGGTGGAGGTGCTTATGACGGGATTCTCCGCGAGGCAGGCGGCCGTTTGATGTGGGATAGCGAAGGCAGCTGTGGGCTGCTCGCCGCCCGTGTTTGTCTACATTTTTAGCATAGCTACTGCATCAGGTCGATTCGAAATGGCCCCCGCCTCAAATGGACTCGGTTTGGGGGCTTAATGATTTGTTGGGTTAGGGGGTTGGGGGTGGGAGTGGGGGTTGGGGGGGGGGATAAGTGGCTCTCCAACTGCTCTTGTATCTTACTCGTTCTTTTCTCTCCTCTCTCCCCCACCTCCCTACTCACAACCCCCACCGCCAACCCCACACCCCCCCCCCCACCCCCGACCTTGTTCTCTGTTCTATGTTCTCATCCCCAGTGAGCTGTAGTGTTGGCACGTTCTATGACGGCGAGCAGGGGAGGTGTGTTCTGTGTGCTGCTGGAACGTACCAAGATGAGGAAGGGCAGGTGTCCTGTGAGCCATGCCCAGGACCAGAGGGGAGGGCAACTCCTAGAACAGTGGGGGCTCGGAACCTCTCGGAGTGCGGGGGTAGGTTCACACTACAAGGGTAAAAGCAATAAGCCACCACAGCAAAGGCACACTAAAATACAGCCAGACATCTACTGTTTTCCCCATGTAAATATTGTTTTTGTTTTTGTTTTATTATTATATTTTTTTGCCACACAGATGACTGTTGTCTTAGGATTACTCATACTGTCAAAGGTTAAAACAGCAGGCATCACAGCACACTTAAATACACTCAGCCACCTGCAGTTTTCACCATGGGAATATAATATAATATTTTTTGTTACACTGATGACTGCTGTCTAAAGACACATAAGTAAAACCACGAACCTGTGGCTTTCGGTGATGTGAGTGACAGTCTGGGGAAAGGCCACGGTTATTTGTGCGCACAGTCGGCGTATCCAAGTAACGGCCACAAAATTTGCTTTGGAGCTTAATCTCCTTCTGATTAATCTGAGGGAAATGAATGACTGCTAGTGAGTGAATCACCTCCTGTTTAGACGCAGGCAGGAAGCACATGTGTCTTGATAAAAATCTCAAGTGCTGCTCCGTGTGGCGTGTTTTAAGATGAGGAATTCCTTGATTGTTCGCTGTCGCCTGCTGGACTCACCCTGACAAAGAGCCCTGCTTGAGTCAGACCTTGTGTGGGGGCAGGAGGATTTAAATGGAAAGGAAAGAAAGAAAAAGAAAAAAGAACCACCATGTTTTTGTTTGTGGAACACAGTTATCGAGTTATCGTTGCCATTTGCATCGGCGGCCCAGATCCAATCGGCCCAGGGTAGACTAAACAGACACAACTATCGGGCCTCGCCGCTCCTTGGCAGGCAGTGGGCTGAAGTCACAGGCGAGATAGGGAGGAGGCAGCTTAGGGCTAGATAGCCAGCGCACACTACGTCATACCGTGACCACCACCACCACTTCTGCGGTTTGTTGGGAACAGTACACTGAAATTTCACAGGTTTGACTGAGGGTCAGCATAACCACTGTGTGCATGCGTGTGTGTGTGTGTGTGGTGTGTGTGTGTGTGTGTGTATGTGTGTGTGTGTGAGTGTGTGTGTGTGTGTGTGTGTTTTTGCAGTATGCACATCCTATTGTATGGTTTAATGTGTGAGTTTGTTTGTTTGTGTGTGATGTCTGCGTTTATCACAGCACTGTCTCCCACTACATCTTAACAGTCCTGTTGTTCATGTGTGTGTGTGTGTGTGTATATTTTAAAATCCTCTAGGTCAGTGCTCCCCAGGGCTGTTCTCCCACGATGGCTTCCTGCCCTGCTTCCCCTGCCCCCTGGGCACCTATCAGCCTGAGGTGGGCCGCACCTTCTGCTTCCCATGCGGAGGGAACCTCATCACCAAGCACAGCGGAGCCACATCCTTCCAGAGCTGCGAGACCAAGGGTAAGAGAGACACTTTGAACCACATATGTCTGAGAGTGCTGTTCGGTCATGAAACTATGACATTAAAGTTATCTTTGAATATGTAAAATCAATTCACTATAGTAAAACATACTTAGCATTTGTGAACTTACCCTAGGTATTTAGGTATCAGGGTTATGCAAACTTGACTTCTGTATGCTACCTAGGTTTAAAATTACACTTGAATTGAAGAACTAAAACTTTAATCATTCATCTCAATTCATCTCAATATACATGTCTGTACAGTCCAGTGTTCTCCTGGTCACTACTACAACACGAGCACCCACCGCTGTATCCGCTGCCCCACGGGAACTTACCAGGGGGAGTTTGGGCAGAATTACTGTGTGGCCTGTCCCGGGAACACCTCCACTGACTTTGATGGGTCCACCAACATCATGCAGTGCAAAAGTAAGCCTGGAGCTGTTCTCTGTTCGTGTGGGGATATGGCTGTATGTGTGTGTGTGTGTGTCTGTGCGTGTGTGTATGTGTGTGTATGTGTGTGTGTACGTGTGTACGTGTGCCAAAGATGAGGGAGAAACATCTCATTAAGTCAGTGGCTAATAACACCAACAATCAACGTGTTTTCGCTTGCCTTCTTCATCATTGAAACCACATAAAGGAGAGGGCTGAGAGAGCAGCTCTTTATGTTCTGCATGCAGCTCAGGAGCAGATAATTAGCATTGCTTCACGAAAGGCACCATAAACCATTTGGCACTGTCCTGTCATCTCGCAGACAGACAGTGTGGAGGAGAGCTGGGGAATTACACCGGCTACATCGAGTCTCCCAACTACCCGGGGAACTACCCGGCCAACATCGAGTGCAACTGGACCATCACTCCGCCCCCCAAGCGTCGGATCCTGATCGTTGTCCCCGAAATCTACCTGCCCATCGAGGACGAGTGTGGAGACTACCTGGTCATGAGGAAAACACGTAGGTAGCGCCCTCAAGTCGTTGAGTGACCACCAAGAAGGAAAGGCAGAAAGGCATTTTGTTTTACAGTCATGTCCTCAGCAAGCCCCCCCCCCCCCCCAAAAAAAAAAAAAACGTTACCTCACATTGCCCAGACTCACACAATACAAAGGGCTAATTGAGGAAACGTGCTGTAGGACAAAAACAGGTAGTCCTTACACTGGCGAGATCGCTCCTTTTCTCGGGATAGTTAGGGTTTTTAATGGGCTGCAGGGCCAATTTCTGTGAATGGCTCTTTTGAATAATAAATGACATCACGGTGCTTTCCTTCTCGACATGTGCACGCTAATGGTCATCTAATACTACGGTGGTAAGAGCCAGTAAACCATCAGTGCATGCATTGGATGGAAAACCCCAACATGTTGGCCATTATTTGCAGTGTACTAGAATTATACTACCCCCAAGAATGAAATCAGTATGTTGGGAACATACTGTAGTAATCACAGACACACTCACTGACCTAATAGTGTAGTGCATTCCTGTAAACAAATGTCAAATGTCTCACTAGGTGCCTCATGCTTGTATAATTCTCCCTGTGTAGGAAATATGTGTATCTGTAGTGTCCCTGCTCTGGAAAACCTACTTGGGCACATGCATCTCCTTGTATGTATGGAGGTAGTCTGCTTACTCTGTGTCATCCTTTTTGTAAGTCGCTTTGGATAAAAGCGTCTGCTAAGTGTAAAAAAAAAAAAAGTTTGGCTAACAGTATTTCACTTCACCTGCTATTACGGACTAAATCATTATGAAACTTAGTATGAGTTTTTCCCCTTCTCCTTCTAAAAACACAAAGTAGCCCCTTGTTGGAGGTGTAAGCCTGCATGTTGAGAAGGTTAATGGAGACCCCCCCCCCTCCTCCAAACACAGGCTCTCTGCCACTGCTTTACATTACATTACATTACATTACATTGCATTTGGCAGACGCTTTTATCCAAAGCGACTTACAACAAGGAGGACATAAGCAATAGAGGAGGACACAGAGTAGAGACACAACAGACATATGTACTTCTGAATAGGGATAGAGAGAGAGGGAGAGTTTAGATTAGTGTTTGTTAGTTATATTAGTTTTGTTAGGAAGGGAAGCAATCTCGGAAGAGAAGGGTTTTTACAAGCTTTTTAAAGATAGGGAGGGATGTTGCTGTTCTTGTCGCTTTAATCTACCCTAACGTCCCAGTGCACTGACATGCGGAGGAACCAGAGGGGAAGGCATCACCTCAACCCCTGGCAAAAGCCCTCTTGTGTTGTGTGTGTGAATTGTGCTGTTAAGTGATCACGCGTTAATGATGAAAAGAGGTGCTGGCACTGGAGGGGTGGAGCTGTGTTATAGAGCCATTATGGCCTTCGCTGTGATCTCCTGGTGCTAGACTACACCGTTTAGAAGAAAGTCACACTCTTAGAAAAGTGCAACTGGAAGAATTAAGAAGGGGGGAGCTGTGAGAGTCACACAGTTCCTGTTTATTGCAGATCTTCCTAACTCGGTGACGACGTACGAGACGTGTCAGACGTACGAGCGGCCCATTGCCTTCACGTCCCGCTCTAAGAAACTGTGGATCCAGTTCAAGTCCAATGAAGGGAACAGTGGGAAGGGCTTCCAGGTTCCTTATGTTACATATGATGGTAAGATACAGGCATGTGTGTTAATGAAAACACCCACAAACACCCAAGTGAATTGTAGCCCGAGTGAATAGTAGAATTATTCTCATTAGGCACAGTTTCATTAACTTAAACATTATGAAAATGCAAAATTATGATTAGATATGAGTTCTAAATGTGTGTGAACTTTGGCTCTAGACTAAAGTGATACACAGTGGTATACATGTTAGAACCGATTTAAGCGTCTTAGACATGTTACAGGTGCACATGTGTTTTTGTGTGTTGTGCCTTGTTAATATGGTATCAGATTAACCTTACACTAACACATCACTTTGTGTTCCTTCAGAGGATTATCAAGAGCTGATTGAAGACATAGTCAGAGATGGGAGATTATATGCCTCTGAGAATCACCAAGAAATTCTTAAGGTACAGTGTGGAAGTTTTGTTATGTTATGCAAATCGTTTTATGTGGAATGTTTTATTTATTTATTTTCAATCTTAATGAAACAAATTGTACATTACTTATTTGAAAAGGGAAAACCTCTTTGTAACCCCGCTGATCCACTACCGCGGCAAATTTGCCGTGCCGGACGGATTCAATTCATTTTCAATGGAGTCCGTCAAGCCGTTATTGCCGTCCGCGCAAAGCCTATCGGGATTCCGGTGCGTGGGCTCGGACAGCTGCGGCACGGCAAGAAGTTGGGCTCTGCTCAACTTTATGCAAATTAGTCCGGCCAACACGCCTGCGTTATCCAATAAAAATAGATCACAGGAGAGGTCTGTCATGACGAAATCAGTTCTGTTGGGTTTCGCATTTTAAACATGTCATCGTCTTCCTACCTTCGTCTACTGTCTATACTTTTTACAGAGCCACAAACATGAAAAATGAGGCGTGGAGGAAAGTGGCCGAAATTGTCGGTGTCCTTGGTGGGTTTAATCTGTGTGAACTGTGCGAATGTACAAATTACGTGAACAGTTTGGAAACGATACAAGCACTTGTAATGGCTAGTTAGGCACGTCATTTGCCCCTTGATAGCTTCATGAATGAAGTGTAGGATGTAATGTACAATAAAGCAGCCACAATGGATGTAAGTTAAGATTTTTTTGACAACTCGTTTACCTTCCCCGACAAGACTATATACACTTCCGAGAACGCCCACCCCTAGTAACGATCCGGCAACACAAGGGGATGCGGCACGGCGAGAAGCTTGCCGTGCCGCTGCAAGTGGATCAGCGCCCTAAGAGCTAAGCGACTGAGATGAACTGTAAATGTTTTCACAAGTAGTTTTGGTGTCTTTTAGGCTTAGACTGCCCCCTTGTGGACACAGTGAAAACAACATGATAACAAACCAACCTAAGAATGATGAAAGGCTGTCTTTCTTTCTTGCCAGTGAAATAGTTGTTAATAATCGTTTATATTTTTTATTAGGACAAGAAACTCATGAAGGCCCTGTTTGATGTCCTTGCACATCCGCAAAACTTCTTCAACTACACCGCTCAGGAGTCGAGAGAAATGTTCCCGAAATCGTTCATCCGGTTCTTGCGCTCGAAGGTTCTGCGGTTCTTACGCCCTTAAGAAAGCAGCATCCACCACCTCTTTTGTTGCAAGCTCCTAAAACTGTGCTTCATCACTGCTGCAACTAACTATAAACTCATTAGACACTGTCCAACCTGAGATGGTCACTATCAGCTCAATCTGAGGATGGCAAGGAGTGTGTGAGTCATCTTTTTTTCTGACATCTCATCTTTTCCATCCAAAGAGGAGCAACTGTGAAACCTTCTCAGCAAGACAATTGAGACTTTTAAGAATTTTTTTCTTCTCCCAATGGAACACACGGACCAGGCAGAATATGAATTCAGTAGTACTTGTCACAACCCAGATAAACACTTACAGGACCCTCTGTGTCTCCAGAACATCAAAAAGGATCCCAATCCTATGATTTCACCCCCTATTTGTTTGTATAAAGGGTAACTTTGCGGTCTGTATATCTGAGTGTTCGATTTGTCTTGACATGTTGAGTGGTTTTTGTTTTGTGGAAAAGACCAGCAAATCTACTTGTGTTATGTTCTTTCTGACTCTCAACAAGGCATCCTTTTCAAAGATATATGACTTGTCATTCAAAGGGAAATTACTCCTCTGCCATATCTGTGTGTGGAGAGAATAGTGTATTCCTTTTTAACTGGTAGGAGATGGATGAACCCTGCAGTTTGGTGTTAAATCACTGATGCTTATTGTAATGAAAAAGTATATATGAAATATATGTTTAATGCAGCCTTTTATATGTATATGATCACTACAAGGGAGATAGTGACACAGTAAAAAGCAATTATTATTTCGAATGTTTTGTATATTATGTATAAAAATATTAGACTTTGCTCTTGAATTGTGTGTAGTCAAATGCCTTCCTGTGAGGTATGTGATTTTGTGGAGTGATGCTTTGTACATCAACTAGAAGATCACATGTTCAACCAATATTTCTGGTGTTTTGCATGATCAAATCACACTGCCAATAGTTGTTCTTTGTTGTCAGGTTTGATACACTTGTCCAATTCAGTAATAAGACTCATTACAAACACACCAACGCATTATAGATCATACTCGTGCAAGTCTTTCAAAACTTTGTACTCAACAATTGGGAGTATCCATGACTTTTTGGAAAAGAGTTTGGTAGAATAGGAAATTTCTGTCATGTATTAGAAAGTAAATTAATATCTATATTTTTATGTTTTATACATTTAACATGTAAATAAATCAAGTAATCAAAGAATGTATTCCGTGTTGTTGTAAGAGCTATAAATAACTCCGTACAGTCAACATATTTAATTTTAAAACTTGAAGAGAAAATAACTGGATGAGATTCTATGAAAGCTGTAAAAATCCTAGTCGCATTAAATTCAGCTTTATATTCAGGTAAAGATAGTACCACTTGGTTTTGGCCTAATCTTACAGAGCAGCCAACCATGGAGTAAGATTTTAAAGATAAGTAAAGTAAAGATTGTTTTTTGTGTGTTTTGTGCCTAATGGTATTAACTAACTTAGGTCTTAACACTGATTACCTGTTACTTAATTTAGTAATATTTAACTATTCTACTGTTATAAACAAATGAAAGAGGATTTATTTTAACTAAGAGGGTATATTTTAACTAAAGTCTGCCATAGGTCAATTAATCATCGACCGCCCTACTGAGTTGGGCCAATATTGGTTCCACAACAGTTGTTTCCTGGGACGACTTTATAGCACGCACATGAAAATGATCAGCTGACTGCCAGTGTGATATCTGGTTTGACTGGCTTCTGGCAACTGTATGTTGAATATTGGGCCTTTTAAAAATTATTTCATTTGCTACTGAGTTATTTTGAGGTTAGATTAAGAGCTGTACTTTTGATTTTTAAAATGATGCATAATATTAGCATCAGAGTTTCGTCCCAGTTTGTTCTATTCGTATGTTTAGTATTTGTGATAATATCAACACAGTCAATCGACGCAAAGGTGAGTGAACAAGCCATGAATGTCTTTATCAATTTAACTGGTAAACAACGACACTATTTTAGCAAGCAGAAATAAACAAAATCATGCCAACCCATTTTCGCCGATGTTAGGCTTATGTAACCCGCTGGCTTCTGTTGCGTTATTTAGCTTGATGTAGCTTCCTTTGGCTAGCTAGTAAGCTAACCTGTCACGTTAGCTCGTAATCTATAACTGGCTAGTTCGTCATTTTGCTACTTCGATTAGTGTGATGACTGCTCCTTTTTGTATGAAATCATGCTTCGGAGTAGGTCGTCAAACTAGTACACAAGTAAAGAATTACAAGAGGCATACTACACCAGGTCTATATAAATGTATTAATTATAAAGTTAGCCTACCCATGATCATGTGATGTTATGATGAGTGGCCATGTTTTGTATAAATGTAAAGCTTGCTTGTGTTTTTCTTGGCTTATGTTTACAACAGAATTCGGAAGACATCAGATGCAAGTGCATCTGCCCACCTTACAAAGATGTACCAGGGCAGATTTACAACCAAAATGTATCCCTAAAAGACTGGTATGTGGCTTTCATTGAGCCCTAACATCAAGAATGTCCTTACTGATGATATTGAGATTTTTTAAACAAATGTTTTATTTACTATACTTTTGTGTTTTTACCAAGTAATTGTCTCCATGTTGTGGAGCCCATGCCAGTGGAAGGAAAAGATGTGGAGGCCTACTGTTTACGCTGTGAGTGCAAATATGAGGAGAGAAGTTCTGGAACCATCAAAGTAAGTGATCATTAGATTGTAATCTGATTTGAGATAGATGAATTGAATGATTAATGTCATTAAAATGAAAATAATTACACTAAACTCTTAGATGTTGAAATGTGTGAAATGGCAATTTTCTGATCTGATGAAATAGCTTAAAATATAGTTTATGTTCTAAAATGGTAAAAAAAAAAAAAAAAAAAAAAAAAGATTCGCTTCAATTCGCTTCTAGAGTGGTGTTCAGAGCAATTAACCTGTATATCTAAAACTCCTAAATGTGAGCTTTTCAACAAATATATTGTTCAATATTTTTACATTCCAAAATATAAGCATTTAAAATGTATCCTGTATTTTTGACCCACACTGTATATTATTACAAACCACAAACCATTTCATTTTTAGGGGACAATTATTGCGTACTTGTCCATTCTGGGCCTTCTGCTGTTGTATATGGTTTACCTGACCCTCCTGGAGCCCATTCTCAAGAGGAGACTCTTTGGCCACTCCCAGCTCATACAGAGTGAAGATGAAGTTGGGGTATGTGCTCTATAGGAATGGAGGACTGTTATAACAATACAGTGTGTTTCACCATCACTTATGAGAGAGAGAGAGAGCGAGTTAGTGAGTGCTTGGTAATAAAAATTTATATTAGTAGCGTCAGCAGGTTCAATTAAGTCATCTGAAGAACATTTTTGTAGCTTAAGGAACTCTGGAACTCTAGAGAATTCTAGAACTCCAGAAAATTCTTTCTACAGTTGTGACTACTGTAGGTCAATAACTTTCAAGTTAAGCAGATGTCATTGCAGCCAATTTTTTTAGGAAGTAGCAAGGCAAACACAGGTGTTAATAATAACATTAAGGTTCTGATTCATTAGTTGCATGTCGGTGTGCATTGCTTCTTTCTTGCTGTTTGGCTGCTGTAAGATGGGTCCATGATCACATAAATTACATTTGCACACCATTGGTTAAACCTGCTCTTTCCCTCTCTCTATCTGTTACAGGACCAACAGCCGTTTGCTAACGCCCACGATGTGCTGTCTCGCTCGCGCCTGCGTCCCAACATGCTGAACAAAGTGGAGCATGCCCAGCAGCGCTGGAGGAGGCAGGTGCAGGAGCAGCGCAAGTCTGTCTTCGACCGGCATGTCGTGCTCAGCTAATCGCCCCCCCACAACCACCATCCGCACCCCCAACCCAACCGTCCCTACGGCTCCCCCACACAGCCCTGCTAGACCCATGGCAGCGAGAGCACTGTGAACTTGAACTGGCCCGTTCCCTCTCCAACATCATCATCACTTCGGTTTCTTTATTCCTCAGTGTTTTATTTGTCTGGGGAGGGGTATTCCACAAAGCAGGGTTAGTTACTTACTTGGGTAGGGTAATACTGAACAAGCTGTAAACCTCCTTATAGAGGGATCTCATCGCTTTATTCCCCTGGTTACACAAAGCCATAGGGCACTTCTATTCGGAGGTTTACCGCTTACTTTGAGTTAACTTAACTTATCTGGGTCAGTCAGTAAACCACATACTTAGAATACCGCCCTGTTTCTGAGGCATCTCTGTGTGTAAAGAATTTCTTTGACCTGTGTCTGTGGAGGTGCCCTTGTGTGTGTGTGTGTGTGTGTGTGTGTGTGTGTGTGTGTGTGTGTGTGTGTGTGTGTGTGTGTGTGTGTGTGTGTGTGTGTGTGTGTGTGTGTGTGTGTGTGTGTGTGTGTGTGTGTGTGTGTGTGTGTGTGTGTGTGTGTGTGTGTGTGTGTGTGTGTGTGTGTGTATGACAGAGCCGAAGAGTGGTAATGAGTGTGTGTGCGCGTTGAACTTCAATCGTCAGGCTTTCAGTGGAGCTCATCAGAGACCATGACTATAAAACATTAAAGATACAGTGATGTAATGTAAAAAGTTGTAATGCATGACATGCCATGATGTACCCTTTCTGTATTGACAAACATTTGATTTGAAAACGTTCTAGGGATCCAGACTAAGAACTCATCACTGAGAAAGTGCCAACCATAAGATCAATCATTCGGTTAATTTGCAAAACATGTTTGTAAGAAAGCTTGGCGTTTAAGATGCTCCATTATTAGAATTTGCATATAAAAAACAAATGGTATCATCAGACCCTGAAATGAAAATGTATAGCGATGAAGGTGGATCGAATCTTGAGTGTACAGATTAATATTCCTCTTTGCCAACTTTGCAACGATGCATTTGAATCTGAATCTCATTTCTTCCTCATACTCCTTCACCTCTCCTGTGATTTACATGATAACTTAGTTGTGGAGGAAATTTCATTTGTACTACTGCATTGATATATTATAGTTGACTGTTTACTTGATGTGTAACCATGACTTTCTCTAATCATCAGATGTCTTGTTTAACATTTAACAGACTGGAATCAGACTGCAATCTCTGCATCACTGCCTGGACAGAGCTAGATTTGAATCCCTGTGTGTGTTGTACAAATCTCTGCCTCATGCTCGTTTAGACTCAGCACATTTGTAATACATGTGATGATCTTCATTCTCCTGCATACATTGTCTGTTGAATGATGAATGATGTGAGACTAATCAGATAGGACACTGTTGATGGGGCTTTGCTGGGAATTGTAGTAGGCAAAGACTGATGGACCCCTTGGTTTGCGCAGAAAGCGTTGAATGAGAGTTTTAAGTTTTGTGTTATGGTTTGATGTAAAGCTTTCTAAAATATCTATAAAACCCTTGAATTTCCTTTGCCTGTTTGCATGCTTGGTCATTTGTGTTGTTGCTTCTCATTTATGTGATTTGTATGGAGTGGGACATGGTAGACTGGAAACAAGGTTATTTATTTGTGCACGTTGCACCATGTAGCCAAAACTGTCAAAAACCTCTTATGAAATCTGAACCCCCGAAGCCTTTTCTGGCTGTCAGGTCAAACTTTTGGCAAATCCACCAGAGGGAGTACTGTACACCACAGACTTACAACTTAAAATAAATTTTAGAAACACCACTCTACCGACACTACAGAGAGCCAATGGGTAGGTCCTACATCTGTAGTAAAATAAATAAAAAACAGTTGTATTATGTTGCGGGTAACATTCAGAACGCAGACTTTTTCTGACATTTGGGAGACATTCTACAGCAAACGGTGTGATAGACCACAACATATCTACAGCAACTATGCATCACTTGACACTGACATAATTTGTCAAAAATATGTCAAGTACCCGAAATTACAACGAATTTTTTTCATGAAGCGAGCAATCAGGGCTGCGCACATAGAATTTAAGCCCTCTCAATAACGACCGTCATCGTTTCCTGTTCCAGCTCTTTTTCTTTTTTTAGGGACATTTATCGGGATTGCTTGTGTCTGGCTCAGTCCACACACACAGCTCTGTCAGACGCGCGAGGCAATACTTGTTGCAATATGGATTTTTAAAATATCAGAAAGTAAAGAGGAACGCGTGCCTGAAACTGAAGGTAAGAATCCCCCATCACCTTGACCATCTTTTAAGATGAAATGACTGACGTTTACGTTTGGTGTTGAAGACTTTTTCAAATATTGGCAGTTCTCGTACAGGGGCAACTCAAAGTATTTAGGTAAATTGTTCGCGACGGCATTTATGCATTCTTTCAACCTTCTGTGCATTTCTTTCTGTATACTTTGATTCAAGGATTATTTTGTTTAAAGCTGGAGCAGCTGGCGAAAGATTTTGTTGTGAAGTAAAATGTGTTAGAAAACACGTTATTTTACGTAGGCGAATGGTTACCTTCTTTACACTACAAAGGAATTACCAATGAGTGAAACGAAATTTGATTCTGTGTTGCAAAGTAACTTCTCACCTCACTGTAGTCGACGGCATCTTGCGTTTGCAAGTAATGAATACACGGGGGCGCTCCAACCTTATACTGTCCCCCAAATTTCACAAACTTAATAGATTGTTTGTTTGTACATGGATTAAGGTTTTAAGTTGTAGACCAGAAGAAATGTTTAATTAAAGCTATTTAAAACGCCTTCAGTGATGGCCCAGGGTTAATCCATGTATAGTGAAGTTCTTGTGACTGCTTTGTTTATAGTGACATTGTTTAAAGTCAGGGGATATAGCCTATATCATGTTCATTTCAAACTAGTCAGTGCACTAGTTATCCCATGTGATAGAAATGGAGGGAATACACTACACCGTTTCACATAATTGCAGTGCTGATTTCGGGAAGACAGCAGTCTTATCTCTTAGCTCTTCAAGGACTCCAACTGGAGGGTTTGTCTGCCCATCTGTGCCTCAGGGTCACAGTAAGGGAAACAATTAGCCAAACCATGAGATAAAATCTCTCTCCTCCTGTCTCTCCCACTCTCTCTCTCTAGCTCAAAGTAGGGTGCAGTTCATGTTAGCTGATATTATGGTTATTTATACAATGGGATATAGAGAGGTTTGACCGTAAGAGTTTACAGCTTGACAAACAGCTTAATAACAAATAGTGATGCGTTACTGTGTTATTACAATTACCCCACTAAAGCAGCAACATACCAATGTGATCCTGTGTAAACAACCTTCCTACACCATCATCTGGGTTAATTTGTTATATCATAAGCTTGCACTTCAGTGTTGATGTTCAACTTCTGTGATGTGGTCTTGATGCTGTCACAGCTTCGATGTGGAATGTAAACATATGGCCAAGATGTAACATTTGCACAGGGGGACATTCCTTCTACATAACAAAAAAGCCAGATGTGAAGTCTATTTGCACACTTAACTAATTGCACTTAAATAGTGCTATAAAATAGTGACCTCTTGCTGGAACTGTTATTATCGGTTTGTCTCGACAGTACAGTACTGGGTATGGTGTATGGTAGGCATGTGCATTGTCAGACTGTGTAGTGTACCAGTGTGAATAATGTTAAACTGTCTCATTCTTTATCTGTGTAGGTTGCTGTTCATCCAGGTCATGGTAGTCATAAGAGCTAAGTGTTAACTGAACTTAATCCAAAAGGCTCCAGGAAGAAGTCTAGTTGCCTTACAATGTAGCTCGCTTTTTACGTTTTTGAAGGATGCCAAAGCAAAACATTAGCCATGAAGTTTACATTTGAACTGTGCACAATTTGGTTCAGTCGGTGGTCAGTTTTTTTCCACCACGCTCTACAGCTACTGACCTTGAGCTACTGAAAATATTCAGCTGCTTTACAAACGCCAGCCCAGAAATATGTTGTGGCTGGGGTGTGGTGAAAAAGGCCTGTGTTGAAAAAGGATGCAGATGTAATTTGATGGTTTTACGGTGTCATTGGACATGATAGATGGCTAATTACAAGCATGTCACTTGTAATGACATCAATTTCAGCTGCTGTAATTGTTTAATGGTTTATTTCCCAGACTTAATTGTTTGAAGAGAGGCAGCTGAAATGACATATAAAGTGATTTTGTACTGCAAAGGAGATTTGGGGAAGCTCTGAAGGTCACATATGAAATGTGCCTCTGTTGTAATAAAGACAGCTTGCCCAGATTTTTATTTACAGCCATCTTAATCTCCATCAGTTTTGAGAACTTTACAGTTCAAATGTTAGACATTATGTTAATGTTGTTATTCAGGTATACTAATGAGATATTTAGATGTATGTTGATTCCAATGCAACAATACAGTCCTGCACCTTGACTGTCTCATGGAACAGTTTACATGAAATATGCTCTGGTCAGGTTACAACATATTTTAACATGGCCATCACATTAATCTTCTATGTACAGTAAATGCAGTGGATGTTGAGAACATGTGCCTCAGAGCAGGGTGTGAGCTACTCCTCCTACATAATTGGGGGCTACCACCTTTTTAGAGGGACTACCACCTTTTTACAGGGGGTACTACCTTTTTACATTTTACATTAATGTACATTAATTTGTCAGTACCCCCCAACCCTGCCAATTTTGTCTCTTTTCAGGGGGGGGGGGGGTACTGGGTCTTGATGAGGGGGGTACTGTGTTCTTATTCCGGTATGCTAATGAGATACTTAGATGTACGTTGACTGCACCATGTCTCATGGAACAGTTTACATGAAATATGCGCTGGTCAAGTTACAACATATCTTAACATGGCCGTCACATTAATCTTCTATGAACAGTAAATGCAGTGGTTGTTGAGAACATGTGCCTGAGAGGGAGCTGTCATACTCCACGCCGCCCTGAGGACAACACACTTACACTGGGACGTGATAAATCAGAGAGAGCCTGATGTAGTGAAAGGCGCTGCTGTGAGCTTCCTCACAGACAAGTGCTTTGACATGTGGAGGGAGTGACGTCCCTTCGTAAAAATGTAAGCACAATAGGATACTCTTAAGGGCTAAGTAGACTACTATCCTTGCAATAAATCTTGACTAAATAGCTTCAGAGGAGCCAGAAATCTGTTTAAAAACGCACCCTTGTTGTGGTTGAAAATTATGATATGGTTAAAGGGCATCTTCTTAGTTAGTTATGGACACATTGCCTTTCTGAATTGCAGCATGTGTCTAAACAACAGTGAAAAGATTTCCCCAAGTACGTCTTTGTATTCTAGGTATCCTGACTCCTTATGTCCAAGTCTTTGTGTGTATTTGTCTTTATTTCAAGGGTTTAGCCCATAACACACTGCAAAGTTTGTTATAGAAGAATAATAGCCTCATATACAGCAGGTCTAAAGGAATTAGTATTTTTGCAACCAGCTGCAAAAAAACAACAATAAACAATATTACATTTTAAATGAACTGTTTGCAGACAGAGACTTTCGAAAACATTCTGTTGCTTAACCCAAGTTGATTCACAGACTTTAAAACACTAAAGTGAATGTATTGTAGGTTTCATGGACCGAAACAGAAACAGTCTAAAGAATGTGGCTTTCCCAGTAGATGTTTGCAGTGAGTTTGAATACATTGCAGCTCGATAGCATGGTCAGTCCTTTCTTTGGTGTTTACTGTACGCAGTGAGTAAAAACAGTCTGTATACGAGCCGACTGCCTCCAAAGTCAACAGAATCAAGATGGACAATCATTTTTGTGGTAACGGGGTTGCGTATTTTTGTCTTTGCTGTCAACAAAACTCCAACATTGTTATGTTTTGGCTTAGTGGGTGCTCTTTCTGCCCATCTGGTTCACTGTGAGGTAGCCTACTCTTTACAAACTCTTTACATATTTTGGTGCTGTGATGTGTCTTGAAGGCATAGCCATGCTCAGGGATGTTTAGTCTGTGCAAATGATACTGCCTGTCACTGATAGGTTCCCAAGGTTTGCAGGAGCATGTATTGGACAATAAGTGGATGTATGACATGGGGCGGTATTGTAGAAGGCGAGTTTAGTCTCTTACCTGGGTATGTTACAGTTTTTGTTTATTGCTTACACACCAGATATCCTACCTTAGACCAATGCATTGATACTCATTCATGTAAGTATACCTTAAACTAAGGCACCCAAATTATAACACAGTTTCTACTTTGATGAATTTACACACTTTTTTTGAAATAGTACACACATTTTCTTACATTACACATTTGTGTGTAAGCAATCATGAAAAACTGTAACTCTTAGCAAGTGGTAAACCTCTTACAAGGAGAGCCATGTGGCTTTGTTTTGCTGGTAGAAATAAGCCAAGTGACTCCTTAAAGAGATTTACAACTCACTCTGAGTTAATGTCCCTAAAACCACCTTCCCTGAGCCACCTTCCTGGAACACCCCGGTGAACACTGGCAGGACACATTGAAGGGAGATATATAAAGATGTGTGAAGCAAGATTGGCACTCCTAGGTCCTGGGTTGCTGGAACCCTAAATGACCTACCTGGCTACACTGGTCATGGCATTACACAGTAGTGCCACCCTTTTTGGTTGAAGGGAATAGTGGAAACATGCTCTGGAAATCATCCATCCTTTGGATTTTCCATAATCTCCCAAAAGTCTTATGGTGAGGTTGTACTCTACACTGAAGGCCAAAGTTTAGCATCACATCTTGGAATAGGGGTTAATGTTAACTGAGGTCAGTGTGTGCCATTTTGCCAGACCTGGTTGTGCTAAGTGAAATGGTTAACTGAACGTAATCTTGCCAAGGCCAAATGGTTTGCCTTCCGAAAACAGTTAATTGTGGATTGCTGTGTTTTACAGTAAGTGTGGTGCTGGGTCTGGTCTGGTTAAAGGAACATATTGTGATGTTTTCTGTAAATGGTAGTTCAATGTTCCACAGTCTTAAAGTAGTAATGCACACTCACAGATTGAAAACAGCTGTATAAAACCATGTCATGTATTAAAACTTACAGTTATACAGATTGTATGTATATCTATCACTAAGGCTAAAGCTTCTACTGTGTCTGGATTGAGCAATATGACAGTGTGATGTGGATTGCACAGATCCATAGTTTTGTAGCACAACATCTATGTAACACTTTTTGTTCTGAGCACAGCATCTTTGTGTCCCATGTGTTTACTATGTGTGTTATGTTGTTTGTGTGTGTGTGTGTGTGTGTGTGTGTGTGTGTGTGTGTGTGTGTGTGTGTGTGTGTGTGTGTGTGTGTGTGTGTGTGTGGTGTGTGTGTGTGTGTGTGTGTGGTGTGTGTGTGTGTGTGTGTGTGTGTGTGTGTGCATGCATGTTGTATTGTTTGTTGCCTATGCAGCATATTTGCGGAGTTAAAACTGAGTCAGTACATCACCACTGCACACAGCTGCAAAGCCCTATCAGCAGCCTTCCTTCTCTGGGGGGTTCACCAATATCTCTCTCTCTTTTGTGCAGAAATGAGATATAACCCTACCGCATGCAATGCTCCAATTTTTCTTGTACCACATGCAACTCAAAATGACCAAAGCTAATCCGTTTTTCCTCTTGGTGATCAACACAGCCTTGACTGTGTGACTCAGAGTCAACCATCTGCTGAATCAGTCGGCAGACGCTAGTGGGAATACAACTAACTCACTGTCTCGCTGATTGGATTGCTTCAGCGTGTATTTGTCTTCTAATACCATTGCCTGGAGGTCTGATTCAGGCTCTGACTACGTGAGGTACAGCCCACGGTCAAGCCAGCTGTTAGCAATGTGTTACGCTTGTTCTCCACCGCTGAGAAACTTAAAACTTCATAAGCACAGGAGAACCCGAGGATCAGGGAATGTTTCTGCTTGTCTGCGAGCTTCACAGCAGGGACATATATCCAGCAGACTCCATGCCAGAAAACCTAATTATAGTTCCCAAAGAGGCTTGTTCCTTATTTTTCCAAAGCTCATAATGTAGGTTACAAAAACATTACCTTTATTCTTTCTGAGGACAAGCCCTGAAAAAATGCCATTCATGTGATATGGTGTGCTGTCTTGCTGAGTAGTTGTATTTTGACATGTGGTACACCAAATATTTAGGAATAACAATATTGTCATACAACCTCTAAGTTCTATGTTTTAATCTGTTGTCCACATTGTACTTTCTTTTGATGCATGGTCATTGTATTAAATATCAGTTGTTCAGAGGTCTTTATCATAGAAGACAGTACTTACATTTTTACCTGATCCCACCTCAAGTGTTAGTTAGATTATCTTGTATTGTTTTAAAGGGAAGGAAGTATGAAACCATGTTGGAATGCGGATAACGTTACAATGACAGCAGTATTCACATCACATGTGGTTCTGCAGACCTCCGTTGTGTAGGAGTGTGAAAACGTGAAGGCAAGAGTGGGGGGCAAAACAACCCATATCCTTGGTGACTATAGCCCAGCCTTCGACTTGCCAGCACTCTTGCCAGCAAGGGAGGGCTTAGTTCGCTTGAGAGGAGTTCAGTATTGTAAAGAAAAAGTTCAGGTATCACCGGCAAAGTTGCGTGTTTCGCGATTGATGTTTTAACAGGATCTGCTTTAGTGAAATTCCTAAACATGAAAATGGCTCGGATAACCAGAGGCATCTTTGAGGTAACATGCTTGTCATTTATATCGCGTTACTATGTTGTTAACTATTGTAACAATGCTGCAAAGATACTTGCAACAGTTGTATTCTTTGTCGATCCGAACAAACACTTGACAGAGTTAGGCAGTTGTTGGTAGAATAGTGTCCAGAGCAACTTTGGAAAGTGATGCATTGTAGCCTACTACATTTGGAGCGAGGGAGCCATATTTGGTCATTCGTCTCTTGTCAAGTTGTGGAAATAAACAACAAATGTATCGACATTATTTATTGTCGTGGTAATTGCATTCTAATGGTCAAACTAATTCGATCAAACCAATACATCGACTTGAAATGTAGCTGGAAGACGACATGGTTTGAAAGAACACAAAGACATGAATCGTTCACAGCATATCTGTGGATTTTACACGAAAAGAAATGGAAATCGGTATAATTTAGGAACTGTATGAAAGAGATCAATAGATGTTCTTATCTCACAAAGTCTCGAACAGTGTGGATGACACTCAAGGCTGTATCAAATTACACGACTCGATTAACGGCGCGAAATGTCTAGTAGGGTGCAGTGATTAGAGTTTCAAACTACCATTGTAGCAAAGGTGTAAGAGATTACCAATAAACCAAAGCTAAAACTCTTCTTAACATACTTATTAATTGTTGATTAATGACATTTCTGCGTGGGCACACCAACATGAGTGAAATTTGCCGTCTGTTAATTCAGAAGAAGAAGCTGCAGGATTTTTCTTGAACTTTCTGAACAGACTGGCCATTGTACTGATCTAACAATGACCTCTCCTTCTTATTGGCCTGGATTGTCAGCTGAAAGCATGGGAGGGAGGCTTTCTGTTTTCAGGCTAATGCTTGCGTAATACAGAGAAGGCTGGGATGTCACTGGACTAGTGTTTCAGTCCAGACTTCCCCCAGTCATGTAGCCTACATGTTATTAGGAATAACAGAAGACAACATTTGTTTTGAGTTTCTGCCTCCCAGTTGTCAGTTCACTCACAGCATGTTTAATTTGATGTGGCTTGTCATATCTAGGTGGGTTCCTTCCAACTACATATTTTTCAAATGGTGGGTTTCTTACAACCACTTAGTAAACGCTCACACTGACTGTACTTGGAAGCACATTCAACCTGTTTCTTTTCTTATCATAGTTCATAGCGTCTCTGTTTTGGATGGTTTGCATGATACTCAGGCAGGACTTTGGGAGGTATTTATGGCTTAAAACCTTCCTAGTCCTACTTCCTTTTTTTAAAGTCACTGGCACTTCACTCTGTGGAGTCCTGTACCACACTGTCTTCCAAACGTGTCCTATTCATTTTTGTGTCCTCTCCACAGAATTCCATGCATGTTTTACAGAGGCTGACAAAAATATGTTGCAGTCTGTGGCCATGAAACTGAAGCTCTTTTCTCAACCCACAGATTTTCCAGTGACATACAAGGCTGTGGTCAGCTAGACAGCTAGTCACTTCCTGTCGTGTTTATCACAGCCATTGCTAGACAGCAGCTATTCTGAGGCCAGACAGACCGTGGAGTACCAGTTTCACCTTTTGTTCCCCCACTTGACAGGCGACTTAGATGACTCCTGTATTGGTCCCTGATTTGAAGCGGATAAGTTTGAACAGCAACGTTATTGTGGGTGACATCTTATAAAAAAGGGGAGGGATTTCCCCTCTCTTTCTCATCCTGATGGATGGGGCTATTGTAGGTACCATCACCCTCTACCGCTGTCTGAAGGAAAGGCCGGTGATTGATGTTTAGCAAACAGTCGAAAAATACCCACAAATCCCTCTATGAGCCTGTTAAGGCGGTGTTTGACTGCTTTCACATGGGGTGATGCATGGTGTCCTTTGTGAGTCACAGAATAAGAGGCACTTTGCAGGCCACAACACTGGTGACCTTCCTTGTGTGTTCTGTTGCTGGTGTGTCAAGCAACACCTACGTGTGCCCAGATGCCTGGTTTCAAGACCCGCTGAGTCATCCTCAGTCTTCCAACTTCACCACCTATCCTGGAGTCAAATTGAAATAATTCCATCTGTGCTAAAAGCTCGAATGGGGGGGTGGGAATGTAATTCGGCGAAAGGAAAAATCGCTGCAGGAGCACTATGGAAAGATGTGTCCTCTCTCCCTGTGTGACTTTGGAATGCTGAGCGCAGGAGATGCCTACTCCAGCTGTGCTTATGTAAGTCACACTATCAGGACACATTCCTTTTATGATTTACATCAGGATGGTGTCACGGATTCCCATATTTGTGTCCTATGTAAACTCCAAGCGAGAGTCTTGACTGTTAATGGTGCAGTGACTGGAATAGAGATGGACTGAGAGAGAGAGGGAGAGAGAGAGGGGAGTCCTGGCATCTGTCTGAGGCTAGTCATCGTTACCGTGTTGTTGGGGCAGAGTTGGCACTGGTGCATACTGAGAGTGTGCAGCTGCTGTGTACTGTGACAGCCAACGTGGGCCATGCATTGTGCGAAGAAGTGTGTGTGTGTGTGTGGTGTTGCACCTCTAAACGACCATATCCAGTCTGGGCCAAGCGCTGTGTGAAGGAGAGTGTATGTGTGGTGTTGCACCTCTAAACAAGCACATCCAGTCTTTGCCAAGCCTTGTGTGAATGAGTGAATGAGTGTGTGCATGTGTGTGTGTGTGTGTGTGCGTGTGTGTATGTCTGTGTGTGTGTGTGTGGTGTTTTGCACCTCTAAGTAAGCAGTTGGGGGCCGCAGCAGTGCCAGAATGGTAACCTCCGCCCCTTGACTCCACATCACTGCACAACAGAGACACAGCCTCACAGCCTCACAGCCTCACAGCCTCCGGAGTCCTGGCTTTCAGTCGCCAATGGGTCAGGGCAACAAAACCACAGCTCCTTTTGTCACACGCCCGTCACAGCTAGCAAGGCCAGTCGTGCAGAGCAGTGCATTGTGGGTGTAGAATTCTCAATGAGCCACTAATGAGGAACAGATGGTTTGTCCAGGTGGACGTCCAAAAGCCTCTGGGACAAAATCTTTCAGGTCGGCCCCAGAAATTCTTCCCCCCAAGTTCTTTCCCCCACTCAGCCTAAACATGACATCCTTGGACAATGACGACAGGCCCCTTGTACATGCGCCATATGTCCAGTCCAGTCCAGTGTATGTGTGTGTGTCTCTGTGAACCTTTTATGGGGACCATATGATATTAGGAATGGGTTGAGGGAGTGGGGGTGAAAGAAGGGGATTTACAAGGTTCTGGTAAAGGTGTTCTTTCTTACCCAGTATATATATGTGTGTGTGTGTTTGTTTGTGTGTGTGTGTGTGTGTGTGTGTGTGTGTGTGTGTGTGTGTGTGTGTGTGTGTGTGTGAGAAAGAGAGAGAGAGAGAGAGAGAGATTGTGTGTGTGTGTGTGTGTGTGTGTTTCTAAGCAAAACAACAACAACAAAAAATCCTATGCATTCCCACGTTTGCCCTGATGGGGTTTGGAAGTCTGCTCTCATGCCCTTGTGAGAACATGGCTCTGTTCACTCATTATGGGGTTATGATGGCGGAAAACAGTTGACAATGTGCAGATTTCTCTCTCTCTTTCCCTGTCTTTCTTTCTGTCTTTTGGTCTTTCTTTCTTACTCTGTGTGTGTGTGTGTGTGTGTGTGTGTGTGTGTGTGTGTGTGTGTGTGTGTGTGTGTTTATATGTGTGTGTGTGTGTCTGTTTGTGTGTGCGTGTGTGTGTGTCTGCTGGCCATGAGTAGGCTCTATGGTGGTTTTGAAGCCTTGGAGGAACTGTGTGTGTGTGTGTGTGTGTGTGTGTGTGTGTGTGTGTGTGTGTGTGTGTGTGTGTGTGTGTGTGTGTGTGTGTGTGTGTGTGTGTGTGACTCTGACAGTGTGTCTGTATCTGCTGGCCATGAGTAGGCTCTATGGTGGTTTTGAAGCCTTGGAGGAAGTGTCTCAGCAGAAACTGGACAGGGTTTTTTTTTTGCCAGAGGCAGAGAGGTGCACCAGACAGGAAAACACTGTTAGAAACTGGCCGTCTATTTTTGGAGCTAACTCATTGTGTCTGTCTGGGCAGTTTTAGTGTGCCCATAAAATGCCTAAAGATAGAAATGAAATAGTAAAGATAGGAAAATGTTAAGATGAAATGAAGGAAGGAAGGAAGTGGAAGGGAGCTGTGGGGTATATGTTTTCCCCAAGACCATTCAGTCATGTTGATGGCCAGCGCTGTTGGCAGACATTTTTTTTGTATTTCCAGACCTGAGGCTTTTAAGTGTACAGAGAAAGTGATTTGCTATGTTTAGGCTTACATACATCTAAGCTGTGTGCATTTGGTGGAACAACCTACCAGTTGGTACAAGAGCAGCGACATCCCTCTCAACCTTCAAAAAGCCTGTAAAAACTGTGAGTGCTTCCCTTTCTAACAAAACTTACTACAACTAACCAACTCTTTCCCTAGGTGCCTCATGCTTGTATACATCTGCATGTGTAGGAGGTATTTGTGTATGCAGTGTCCCTGCTCCTGGAAACTTACTTACGCACATGCATCTCCTTGTGTGTATGAGGGTAGCCTGCTTACTCTGTGTTCCTCTACGCCTCTGTTGGCTTATTATGTCCACCCTTTTGTAAGTCTCTTTGGATAAAAGCGTCTGCTAAGTGTAATGTAATGCAATGTAATTAGGTACAGTAAGAAAGGGCTAATGTATTGCACGATACAAGTTGACCGTACGTATAGAGAAGTTTTATTGCTGTTATTATTTTATTACTGTTAGCAAGCAACAACTATCGTGTTCATGTCATCGTTTCCCTCAGTGGCGGCCTCCCTCTCACAAGTGTACATCCACATTCTTTCGGATGTCTTTAGCATGTGTTGACCCCACAGCCTGATTGGCAGCACAAATATTAGTGCATTCCTGTGTCACGGGCCGCCGGTCCACGGGCCACCTCGGACGTCACGCCTGTCAAAGGCAACGACCCGTGTGCATTCCGCAGAGTGTCGCCCAGACCAGGCCGAGCAGTCGCTCCGATAGTGCACGTTCGACCTGCTGATAAAAGGGCTTACTTTTTAACCACTGCCTTCTCAAGGACAGCACTGCACAAAGGGCTCGTCAGTCCCTCTGCTCTCTGACAGGGTCACAAGCACACACACACACACCATGCACACACATGCACACACACACATACTTAAACACACACATACTTAAACATACTCACGCATACACACACACACACACACACACACACACACATACACAGACAGACACACACACACACACACACACACACACACACACACACACACACACACACACACACAGACACACACATACACACACACACAGCTACCCACAGACACAGACACACACTCAACTACACACACACACACACACACACTACAAGTGTTTGCTTGAATTTCACACTGGCCAATGACATGGCAGCCTTGGCGCCAGCCTTGAGGTCCAGGGCAGTGACATGGGCATCGACCTGCTTGTCATTCAGCTTTGCTTGAGGAGCTTTGACCACAAGGGAATGTTGATGTAGTGGCCAATGAGGGGAGTCATCATATGGAAACATATGGTAAGTTTTGCTGTGGTACCTCCTTTGTAGATAGAGGAGACGCACCTAAGTAACTAGGCAGGCATTGATTTCTGGTTACAAATGGCTTTTATGGTGTGAGTTGTGAACAGTTGATAGTACATAGGCAGTGAAGGAGAGAGACACCCTCTCTCTCTCTTGCTTTCTCTCTCTCTCTCTCTCTCTCTCTCTCTCTCTCTCTCTCTCTCACACACACACACACACACACACACACACACACACACACACACACTCACAGACATTTCGAAGAGAAAGCTGATTTCAGTTCATTTTTACTATAATTGTGCCTATCAGACAAATTGAACTTGTCCTATCTTATTTGACAGATTTCGGGTTAATTCTAGTGACGTCATGCTGAGATTAAAGGGGTGCAGCTCTTTCTTGTAGATCCTAACATGATCCTTAAAATACAAGATCAGCCTTCTTTACTCCTACCAGTGTTGACCGCTGTAAAAGTTGAAGCAGTTTGCCTCTTCCATCTTTAATATGGAGCCATTTATAATACTGTAATAAACGCTTGGTAGAAATCACCTTCAACTTGATTCAACTAAGTTTAAATACCGTGAAGACATGACAACTGTATATCAACGCACATCAGTTGGGTATTCATGGTAACTGACGTGTTTCGTGACACTCTTCGCCAGTACAAACATCAGGTCCACACAGGCTGATGTGTCCTGAGGGTGTAATTGTGAAATTGATTGAGCATTTTAACAGGGTTTGTTTTTGAGGGCCCTGGCAGAAAACGTGTCTTGGAAATATACTCGCTTGCCTATAAAGTCTGAAGTTGTATTCAGAGCCTCCCTCTCCCACTCCCACTCCTTGGTCTTGCGGTTTGCGAGGGAGACTCCTGGGGCGGCTGAGGGTCATCTCCCAGCTCCTTCTCTCCCTGTTTCCCACACACTTGGGTGTCAGGGAAGTTTGGCAGGTTTCCGCACCACTGTCATCCATTTGCACTGAGTGTGGTCAGTTGGCAACAGGTTATTGTCAGTTATCAACAGCGAACACTATGTGGTTTTTGGAACACGCGTTGGCTGGTGCGTTTTCTTTCCCATCAGTAGTTTCAGCCGTTTTCTGTAGATTCGGTTCACAAGTTTTAACCTGTTCCTCTTGCTCAACAAGCAGTGTTGAAATTCACTTTCTCATGTCTCATATCTGTGACTTCATTTTCAGAGGGTGCAAGGGAATTATTTGGAGAAAGTGATTTGGCGTGCTCAGTCTTACATACGTACATCTTAGATATAGGCATTTGGTGCAGTGTGAATAGCTATTGTTTTGTGTGGTCAAAGTCCAGAGCACAGAGAAGTTTTATTTCAAGTTAAATCTTGCCCGTCATCACCACCATTATTGCGCCCATTTTTCATTTCACGTCTTGGTGGAACTGCACAGATCAAATGAAAGCTAACTGGAGAATCATTGTGTCTGTTATGTTTTGGTGAAACAGAAAGCCGGTCTAGGTTTAGGTCTAAACGTGCTCTGTATTCGCTTGCCAAGGCTTGTGGTAGAAATGATTTAACGAGCTAATATCTTTTCAAGGTTGCTGGACAGTATTTTCACAGCTGTGCGTCCCTCAACAGCTCAATGAAAATATTCGGCTTCGTTGGGAAAAATACAGTATAGTCACATGTTTCATCTATTCAAAAGTACAGTTGTCAGAGAGTAGAGGAGGATATTTACCTTCAGTGTTTCCCTTCTTACTCTTTCTTACTCTTTCTGTCTCTCTTTCTCTTTCTCTGTCTCTCTCTGTCTATCTGTCTGTCTCTTTCTCTTTCTCTTTCTCTGTCTCACTCTGTCTCTCTGTCTGTGTCTCTTCCTCTTTCTCCCTATGATACTGCTACATTCCTATTGATAATACAGTGTGAAAACCCTGACAGACTAACGTGCTCAAGGATAACTAGTTGAGAGGGAAAGAGAGAGATAAAGAGAAGGATGAAAACTGAAGTGGTTCAAAGAGGGAAAGGGGAATGGGAGAGTCTGTCAGCACCAGTAATCCCAGTCTGTCTGAGGTCTATTGTGGCACTGCTGAGCAGTGAGCAGGTCTGGTGCTGGTGCTGGTGCTGGCTGCTGGAGCGTCAGCTGGAAATGAAGATGCATGTCCACTGCAGTCCTCAGAGACAGGAAATGGCTGACAGGAGGAATGCTGTCTCTCTCTCTCCCCCTTCATTGCTCAGCTTGTATGTACGGAGCGCGCTCCCTCCACGCTCTCCAGCACTGCTGCTGCTCACTGCTCGGCCCCACTGCTATTTCATACAACTACTTCCTGTAAATAAGCACATAGCTTCAGCTTACTGTTACCTCCGCTCCACACACACACACATACACACACACACACACACACACACACACACACACACACACACACACGCACACACCTCCTACCAAGACTTCCCTCCATCGCCCTGTCCCTCAGATCTTAGATTGACCAGAGATGAAAATAAAGTTGTTGTTTGTTTTTTTTTCAAGGGGAAGTTGTGGAGGTGGAGAGGTGGAGAGATTTTTTCTTTTTTGCTCTGCTGATTGGACATTTCCCACTTGTGTTCACAGATGGGTTTGCCCTCTAGTTTGAAGGGAGGAAATGGCCAAGAGGTTTGGCATGGGGTCTGCTAGAGATCCTGGGCCATGTTTATGACTGTGCTTCCAGGCGAGGAGTGGATGTTTGTCTCATAGCCAGTCGGGGCTCCCAGAAGACTGGCTGTGGGTTGGGCTTCACCTAATGGCAAGGAGAGGGATTGTTGAGATCAAAGGGAGGTCCGTTTCATTTGATTGAGGAAACACAATCAGACACCAAATGTTGAAATGTGACCATAAAAAAGAAACAGAGCCAGTTGTACAGCTCAGCAAAATCTGGTTTTGTATTTGTAACTTTGTATTTGTAACCTTTTGCCTGTATTTGGGCCAGTTTAGTAAGTAAGACATCAGAAACTGTCCTATCCCTCCTCCAGTTCTGAAAGACATAAGCACAGAAACTGCAACTCTCCTATGGAACTGGCAATATCTAATGTCCCCAGTAAAAGCAGATGATGTTTCCATTCTCAAAGCTAAACAGATTCACAAGAAAACATGTACTCTTTTTAAGCCAAAATATGCAATGTCAAAGTCAAATATTGACCCTAACTATGCATTTAGATAATTAATGTAGCAGATAGTCTTACGTGCACAAACTTCTCTCTCTCTTTCTTTCTTTCTTTCTTTCTTTCTTTCTTTCTTTCTTTCTTTCTTTCTCAGTATGTGTTTGAGATCAGAGCCCTAATTCCTCATATTTGTGTCTGTCTGTGAGGCAGCTTTAAATGCCCCCTTTAATGACTTGGTCTGTATGCTTTTAGATGTATAAATGTTTTGGATCCATGGAGCCTTGAAGTGGCATTCAAATGTTGAGAGCCTTGTTTCAAGTAAAGGGAGCAAATTTTTGTGCAGCCTTGCTGAATAATCAAAAATATTTCTTCGGTTTCTCTGGTAACCACTGGAATTCGTGTTGTTTGTGGACATCAAGTCAAGTCTTTGTGTGTGTGTGTGTGTGTGTGTGTGTGTGCGTGCGCGCGCATGTGACTTAACAGTGATTGATCAGGAGAAATAAGCCAGAATACTTTATTAATTCAATTTCACTGTAGTTGGATATATTTTGGAACTCTATTTAGAATGTGTTTGAGGTTGCCTTTTATTGATGTCACATTGGATATCGTAATCATCTGGATTATGATTTACATTTTTCATCTTGTATTTTTGCTGATGACATTAGAAAACTAAACTAGTTCCTTATTCCATATAGGGCTCAGCCTGCCTTTCCATAAATGCCATTACTCATCATATATGCTGTCAACTCTCTCCCATTCTTGGAATTAGTAGCTATGACTGACTGGGGAACTCATGGAGCAATATTCTGTTCTGTTGGGTGTGTCTTGTATTTTGTTTTGAAGTGTGTTGGAGTCACCTGCACCTGCAGTTCTTAATCATCCAAATGTACCCTTAACCTGGTGTGCTGAATGCTGAATGCCTCAGAAATTACCATTGATGGATGGTAATTAGTGTAGATGACTTGCCATAAACACTGTATAAGGGAAAGTGTGGTGCAGCTCTGTGCATATCCCCAAGGCATCCTGAGCGCTGTGCTAACTATTTAGAAGCTAAATGCATGCAATATCACTGAATGCATGCAATATCACTGAAGGGTTTTCATTACCCTAATTAGGATTAGTGGACAAATCTATTTGTTATTACAAACACAATAATTTAATGATTGGTATTATCCTGCAAATTAAATTTAGATAAAATATATTTGGGCATAATGCTTAAGCATTTTTGTGCTTGCTGTCAGGTTTAAAATGTATATTTCTTTTTGTTGAACAAGCACTTTATTGACATTGAAAACTGGATGTTTTTCTTATCTTAGTATTCTTAATCTTTTACCATTTCTGAAAAAGTGACAGAAAAAGACATCAGTAAATTCCATCACTGTTACAAAGAAAACAACAACAAAAACACAAGTTCAAACGGAATAAGTTGAAAGTAACTCATAGAGCACTTCACGCAAGATGGCTGTTGTTGTTACACTGTTTGTTTTGTTGTGTCAAATGAGTCCGTGCTTGCCTTATCTCATGTTCCGTCTCCTTTCCCAGGTAAGAGGGCGGTCAGGTGAACATGACTGCCAACAAAAGCGCCAAAGCTGCTCCGAGAACCGGAGCGGGTAAGGAGGCCCAGGAGATCCCCGACCGGTGAGTAGACGCAAACTCCTCACCAAGCCGTCACTGGGTAGAAAATAATAATAATAATAATAATAATAATAATAATAATAATAATAACCTTTACTTGTATAGCACAGTTCATACATACAAGATGCAGCTCAAAGTAAGTGCTTTACAGTTTGGCAAGGTCACAACAAGACAACATTTCTTGCAGTCCAATGGCATCAGAGCAGTTGAACACAATAATGAAATGGCGCAGTGACATAATGACACAATGACCCATTAATGCGGGCTCTTGTGTGACACAACGATGCAAAATGACCAGATTTAAACAAATCAATTTATTCAATTATACAGTTCTTTGCATTTTGCCATTTTTTAAGGTGTTCCAATCTCTGTTTTTTTATGTTTTCACAAGGGAGTGTCTGAAATCGTCAGAGTTTCATAAACTGTCCCTTTTATTCTGGGAAGGGGCCCCATTCAAATGTAAACTCTTCTCTTCGCCCCAACTTGTTTGAGCTAACATGTTGAAAGCTGACATTTTCCTGCTGCAAGATAGAAACAAACGGAGAGGCATAATGAACGTTTTGGAAAAGCACCCTTTCTCTTTCCCAGTCATTTGTCATCCCTTTCCACTTTATATATACCGTCTGTCTCTCAGAATTAATCTTCTTAGAACAACAGATTGTCATCAAAACCAAAGTCACCAGTTAAACGCATTATTGCCCCCAGGGAAATATTTGCTCAAAGGTATATATATAAGTCAAGAGTTGGACTTGTGCAGTTGTCACATATTTCCCCACTGGGCACAGCTCTGAGCTGTACAGACATAACACTGGCATGTCATATCTTATCATGGCAATGATGTGTTGATCCCCTGTGGTGATAGGCTGATGAGTCCTTGTCAGGGTTCTGAAGAGTGGCATGCGCATCACTTCCTCAGAATTCCCCTCTTTTCCAGGAAGTCAGTCTAAGCAATCTTGTCAAGAGCCCAGACACCCTGTAGATCATACATGGCGATGTCTACTTTGGAATTCAGGTCAGTTCTAAAGTAGAATCTGCTGTACTACAGTAGAATCTAGTGCTGCATCCAAACCTTAGCTTAGTGGGCAGCCTACTACTCAGTGTCTACCACCTGACTTTACAGTAGAACAGTAGAAGCTTCTACATCAACAAGTGAGCTAGTAGCAGGTAGAACTTGGACATTCTACAACGCTTGTACTCTGACCTGGGTGTTTTGTCTTTGTTCGTTTTTGATTTCTTCTTCTAGGGTTTCGACCTAGTATGTAAGTATAGTATGGCTCGCTTGCTCACGGCAAAGTTCTGTTGGACATAGCAGGCTGTCTGGGTACCTTCTTCTTCTACTAAAAGCCTACTTATGTATTTGTATGTGCTCTGTTGTGGCATCTGGGTGGTATCTGGGTGGATTGTAGGTTCTTAACTCTAATGAATTAAGCTTAAATGTGTCAACCAACTACTTTGTAAAGACAATATACTACTAACACTCAAGCATCAATTTAATTCATAATTATCACCACTTAAAATTCATAATGAGACATTAATGAATGGAAATGTCAGTTAGCATACAAGAGTCTCTGTGAGAAAGGATGCTAGCATTGTCTCCCCCAACCCACAGAGCTGTTCCTCAAGTCTAAGAATGCACACAGCTTTGACATTAAATCACAGCCTTTTGCTGGCAGCAGAGACTGCTGAGAAGGCAGCTTTTATGAAGAGAGGATTTAAAGAGGGAAGGTTTTAAGACAGGCACTGAGGCGAGCTTCTCATAATAGAAAAGATAATAACTAGAGGAAGCATGATTCACCAGTGTTGCAAAATAACTTTTTCTTTGGAGGTGGGGTGGAGGTGGAGGGGTTGGAAGGGGTTTGGAGAAGAAAGAAGAAAGAGGTTTATCTTCAGTTCCTTCAGAGAGTGAAGGCCAAGGTGCCCCCGTTGGCCCTTTCTGTGCCGCGTGTTTCTCCTTTGATGTATTTTTAATGGAATGCCGTCTCTCTATTCTCGCTGGCTACTGAGGGAGCAGGAAATAGCCTGTGGTTGGTTGGTTGGAGGTGCCCCGGCTGCCAGATCAGGCAAGAGGCGATGCGATCCATTTCTGGCAGCCAGCTCAGCTCCGCTCAGTCCATGTGTGGCCGGGGCCGGGGCCCGCACCAGCGAGACCAACCGCCCGCCCACCCGCCCTGCTACACCGCTTGCGTTGTTGTCTCTGGCTGCTGCCTATGGCTACCATAGACCCTCCCCAGCCCACAGGCCAAACCTCAGGCCTAGCCCCAGTCCTAGCCCCAGCCTCAGCGCACGCTGCTGCTGGCGAGAAATCTTGGCTCTGTGTTGTTTCTTCTGAGTGGAGAATCTTGAAGGGGCTTAACGCTGCACTCGAGCGGCGAGCTTCCACAGATCAGGAGCGGATGCCGCAGGCGTGTTCTGTTATTCTATAGCTGATTGCGTTTAAATTTAGTTGAAAATGGTAGCTGGATGGATGGATGGATGGATCAGGTTGACCTAGAGGGGGAAAGAATTGGATGGAGGTTGTGGAACTATTGTAAGCACAATTTTCCAGTAATGGGATCTTAATTTGTGATCGGTTGTTCACAAGGATTACAGAATGTTATGTGTCTAAACATTGTTAAAGTCATTGCAATTTAAAACTTCTTTGTAGGTCCCCCTTTGGTCAAATTTAACAACCAATTGGTTTAACAACCATTTTCTTGCATGGTGTGATATTTAGCTTGCCTGGCAAAAGTTGGTCTAGTGACAACATGGTCATTTTCACATAAAAAGGGAAAGAAAACAAAGCTCAGTCAGCTTTTAACCCACATGTAAGGAGCAGCAGTCTGATTTGGTGTATATTTAACAGGACATGCGTTACATGTGTTTTCGTTTTCACATAATTACATTTTACTGCACATGGGCCTCAGGCTGACTGTGGCGACCCTGGGCTGAGGTATGGCACACAGGAAGTGATGTAAATATGGTTTTGGATAGGTCAGCAGCACTGTTTTTTTTACTGTTTGAGAGGCATTGTGTATAGTGCTTGGCACGATGCGCTGTCTCATGTTAGACAGGGGGCTATCATAAAGTACAATGGCTATGTAGGACTTGGTGGACTAACCATGACTCTTTTATGAGTCTCCAAAAAGGAGAGTGGCTGTAGTCACCTGGTCACTGACACAAGTCAACAGACACAGCGCTTGTTAAAACATCCCAGCGACCTCCTGTTGGACTTAAGTGATGGGTGGTATTGGCTTTCTCCATTCAGTGAATGTATTCCTGGAAGCAATGGCTTTGCCCAGACCCCTTACAAAAGTATTTTGATAGAATCAAATTTAAGGAATGTTTTGCTTGGTTCTTTTGGACTTAATTCTGAGAGAATAATATCAGTTACATTCATTGGTGATGTGTTTTTGTGCTATTGTGGGATGTATTTTTGAATGGGTGTGCTGGGCTAATATGTAAACCGTGTGACACACCTTTAGTAAATACAATGACAAAATGCACCAACCCCTCTGAAAAAAAAAACACACGGAGAAAGTGCTTGGTCATTTCACTGGAGGAAATATCAATAATTAATTTTTAATCTGAAAATCAAGGGGAGGGGTTCAGTTGACGGGAACAAAATGGCAGGGAACACTGTTAAGCATAGATTTGCACCAGGAAATAGGCACAAATCTTTTTTTAAATACAGTTAGCCATATCTAAAACTGAGCCTTAGCAAACAGTACATGTTAAAGCTGTGGCCCATGACTCAGCTTAAAGTCAGACAAAAATGTTAAAGCAATGAAATGTTGTCTTGTTGTGACCTTGCCAACCTATAAAGCACTTTGCGCTGCATCTTGTATGTATGAATTGTGCTATACAAGTAAAGATTATTATTATTATTATTATTATTATTATTATTATTATTATTATTATTATTAAAGCTGTGGTCCATGACCCAGCTTAAAGTCAGACACAGTACAGTCAGAACTGTGATGCTCGGAGGTGTTGAGTGGTGTGTGAACAGTAAAAGTGTGCAGTTGTCTGAGCACCTACCTGGGCTGTTTAAACTAAGCTAAGCTAGCCCGAGGCACGGCCTGCAAGGGCCCAGGTGCTGTCTCTCTCCTCCCTCTCTCCACCCTGCTGCTATGGGGTGTGTGTGAGGCGATCTGTCCCAACCTGCATCCTGGAACACACCGGCCTGGCCTCCTCCCAGCCTGCGCTCGTTATTCCTGCTGTGACATCAGATCTCTCTCTCTCCCTCACTGTTTCATGCTCTCTCTCTCCCTCTCTCTCTCTCTCTCTCTCTCTCTCTCTCTCTCTCTCTCTCCCTCTCTCACTCTCTCTCAGCTTCAGTCTAACTGAGGCAGGGGCCAAGTCGAGTCAGAGTTCCTGGAATTTGGTGCGCTTGGGATATTTTGAAAAGATTGAGAAAGTTTTTGTGTGAGTGTGTGTGAGTTTGCGTGAGTGTCAGGGTGTGTGTCTCCGCACATGAGAAATCTGAAAATGAGGTCAGCAGAGTGTCGTACTACTCTCTCTCTCTCTCTCTAATGTAGCACTGTGCCGTGAGCAGAAAGGTTGTGTGTGTGTGTGTGTGTGTGTGTCATGTGTGATTAGACCCAGGGTGTGTGTTTAGAGGCAGGAGTCAGTGTCAGTGTGCCTTGTAATGGACTGTAAAACAGGACAAGACCCTGGTCACAGCCTTGTTATCTCAGAGGACTCGTGAAGGTAGGAGTGAGTTCCTTACATTTCTTTTACAGCAGCCACTCGTTTCCCAGGACTTTGTGTGTGGGGTCCACATAAATTCTGCCCAAATCACTTTAATTATGTGGAAAAGTCCACACATGCATTTTTTTTACTGAGCATTTTTGTTTGCTTTGGCAGGAGGTTTGCTTTGATACTGCCAAAATTATGTCAGATTACTGGGGTACTTTCCATTGACTGTTTTACACGCATGGTCAGTGTTACTCATGATGTGGAAGAAACTTTTTTTTTTTAGGTTTCATCTTCCTTCCTCTTGAGAGAAGAGGGCTCTTTCATTTTATGTCTGAGGCAAGACAGTGATTTATCTGTTGGCAGTGCACACCTGAAGTAATTCCTTGCTTAATTTCCCATGTCTAGTGTTCACTTAAAAGGAATTGGGGACTTTTTCACCACTGCTTAGCATTCAGCTCTTTCATGGTGTTTAATGAAGTAAATAACTAGCTGTTTTTCCTTGGAAAGAATTTAACACAGCCTATCTGAAACACCTCACCTCGCAGGAGTGTATTTTTTTTCATTTCCTTGTCTGTTGCTCTCCTTTCAGGTGCCAGTCTGTGCCCCCTCCGCCCATTCTTTCTTCTGGCAAGGGCCCGTGTCGCTCCTCCCTCACCGAGGGCGAGGACTCCTCCACCGCTGCTCCACTGTCCAGGTACAGCAAAGGTAGCTGCAAGTTCTGGAGCCAGCGCAACTGGAGCCAGAAGACCGCCAGTCTCCGCAGCGGAGCCTCCCTCTCCGCGGACTTCGAGTCCCAGAGCCGGCTCAACAAGACCAGGAGCATCAGCTGCCTGGACAACCGGCTGTCCATCTTCAAGCCCAGCCCGGCGGACGCTGACGTGGGCCAGGAGAAGGAGAAGGAGAAGGAGAACCAGGAGCAGCGGGAGCTGCTGTCCGATGCGGGGCAGGCCAGAGAGGGCCTGAGCACGGGGCCTCTGAGCTGGAGCACGCTCTCGCTGTCCACCGCCGTCACCGCAACCAACCACGGCCACAAGCGCACCCTCTCGCTCAGCCGCACGGGCCTCGTGCCCCCGTCTGTCACCATCCGCAAGAAGATCTCAGAATGGGAGTGTCGGCGCGTGCCCGTGCATACTAGAATGAGCCTGTGCCTGGAGAAGAGGCCTGGGGGTGAGCCTGGGGGAGGGGGAGGAGGAGGGGGAGGGGGAGGGGGCGGGGACGGCCTCCTGCCTTCGCCCTGCAGCGAGAAGACCTTCGACTTCAAGGGCATGAGGAGGATGAGTGCCGCCTACTCCGAGTGCTCGTACCCGGAGACGGAGGAGGACGAGGCAGGGGCGTCGGACCGGGAGTCCGTGGGCCGCTTCCAGAAGAAGCAGGGGAAGGCCGCCGAAGGGACCAGTGTCTTCCTGCGTTCGTTGTCGGCGCGCAAGGAAACCTCGGCTGTCCTGAACCGGATACAGAAAATCGAGCAGGCCCTAAAGGACAGTCCCTCTCCATCGCCGCCGCAGTATCTCAGCAACTGCTACGGGCTGGACAAGGCCCGACAGAAGTCATTTACGATCGGTGGTCTCGGTCTGGAGGACTGTGACAGCGCCTGTGCCAGCAAGCGGAGCAGCATTTGCTCCATCGCTACCGAGCCAGACCTGTCACCAGCACCGGACCGGCTCTCCAAACTCAGGCAGAGGTTTAGTATCTGCTCTGCCCGATCGGAGAGTCCCGAGCCCCTGACCGTGAGTCCTGGCAGTGGTGGTGGTGGTGGTGGTGTGCCAGTCAACCCTTTGCCCAAACCTAGACGCACCTTCGAGTATGATGCCAACCGCAATCACAAGGGCACGACTCCCAGTAACGGACTACCTCCCTCGCGGGAGTCCCCACCCCCACTGCCCTCCACTCCACCCCCTTCAGTGACTCGGGGCTCTAAGGGTGATGGAGGCTCCCCAAAGAAGAGGTGAGAATAAATAGCTCTAAACATCAGCTGGCAATGTGTGATTTTTAATGTTTAATTTTAATGTGCTTTAAAGCATTGTGTGGACATGTAGAAGTCTTGCATGTGTTGGCCTGCTATACCATGAATCATGATTGCGCCACAGTTCCATGTAAGGGCTAGAAACACAATATGTCCAAAGTCAAATAGATTTATCTTGCCAAAGTGACAGAGCAAAGTCTGCTTTGTTAGCAGTACGAACACAGAAAAGGGAATGAATTTGTTTAGCTTCCTTTAGCGCGCTCTCCCCCCGAATGTTTGACCATTTATTTGTCTTGGACATGGACGCATCTCAGACATGTTGTGAGAATGCTGTGACGGGTCACGATCACAGGCTAGGCATTCACTTTGTTGATGTTGTTGCAGCGACTGAGTTATTGGCTTTTGTCTCTGGCTGCGGGCTAGCACACAGTAGATTGGCTCGGCGGATTTCACAGGCTCTTATGTTACAAAGTGATTTGGTTCCACTCTGTCTGGTCTTTGTTTAGCGCTTGATAGTAAGCAGGGATCAGCATGGACTGATATTCATTTTCCCAAGGCTTCCGTGTTTTCCCGTATTGAGTTATTGTGTTTCTGACTTCCAATTAGGAATACCATGTTGTGGAACTGCAGCATGTTTCTTAGTCTCACTCAGAGGTTTAGTGGATCTCAGGGGTTTAATATGGACACAGACTGGATGTTCACCTAAAAACATTAGTTCTGAGCATAGTTTTCCTTTTCATGAGTTCTTGTGGTTAAGGTTAGTAATTTGTAATTGTGGCTTGTGTTAGTTGTTTTGGCTTTGGGTTGTGAGACACAGAACATAATGCATAAATCTCAGTGGAGCACGGTATAGAGAGGAATAAAACACAGCATTGAATATATAGTGTCTTTCTGCTGTATCCCAAGTGTTCCAGCTCAGAGACATAACACACTTTCTCCTCAATGTCCCCAGTGTTTGGCTCAAGCTGATCATCGAGCTTACAATTGAGCTCAAAGACCGAGCAGCCGCACACACACACACACACACACACACACACACACACACACACACACACACACACACACACACACACACTGGTGCCACAGATAGAAAGCCCTGGCTGTTTTACTGATGATTCGGCACACACTGTAAATCCTCCCAAAAAAGGATCGTCAGATAACAGCTCTGCTGGTGAAGCCTGCCTGACTGACTCTTCATCATGTTGATCTCCTTGGCAACACCGCGGACCGCCCATCACGTTCCCATGACACTACTTTTCGGCATCTCTCTGAGTTTATGCTCCTGGCTCTTATAGGCTGTTTAGATGTGCATGAGGGAAGCGGGTTGTTTAGCCCCATGTCTGCCTGTGGAGTGGAGGCTGGCCAGACACTTGTGAGGCTTGTGGGGGGGGGGGGGGGGGGATCCTTTAATGTCCTCGGAGCCCCAAGTCCGTGTTTAACATTCCTGTGGCCGCCGCGGAGTCAACTGTTTGGTAGCCACAGGGCTAGTCACCAAACCAGGCTATGATATCACGGCACTAATATAGGAGATGGCTCCGGAGATGGCACATAGACACATACACACGGACACACAAGCACACACACAGACACACACACACACACAGACACAAACAAGCGCGCGCACATACAAACACCCGCACACAGACACAGACACATACACACGCACTCACAAGTACGCGTGCACACACACACACGCACACACACACACACACACATACACACACACACACAAACACTCACACACACACACACACACACACACACACACACAAATATGCACACACACAAACACGCACACACACACACACAAACACACACACACACACATACACACACACACACACACACACACACACACAAATATGCACACACACACACACACACACGTTGACACACACACACACACGTTGACACACACAAGCATGCACTGCCCCATGGCCAGATGCTGAACCGGTGGCACATGTTTCATGTTTCTGCTCATTGGGTAAATAAACAGCAAAGCGTGAGCTAATCAGGAAACATGTTGGTGTCAGCATATTTGGGCCGAAGCTGCGTTTGGACATGTTGGACACAATGTGTCTGACCGGCTTTCACTTCTGGCTTTCCCTTCATCTAAGCCCTCTTCTCAAGTGGCGGCCCCTGGCCAGGGCTACATGTGTGTGGCAGGGAGAGGATGCCCGAGACACTTTCATCTGCCCAGGTGGTCCCCCCTAATTGCACAGGGAGAGGGGGCTTAGGGTGGGTGTTGTGTTGGCATGTGAGTCGTACCAACTGGACCGCTCTCACACACACTGTCCGGGCATGTGGTTGACAGCCTGAGACCAGTTGTTTTTGTGTCACACACTTCTTTCACTTCCAATGTGTTATTTAGTTCTGATGGGTTCTGAGCATGTCTGTTTCTGTGTTTATGATGCACATCATTCCAACATGGCGGCTGTCTGTGTTTGGTCAGGGAGTCGTTTGAGTCGGAGGACGCTGCGAGCCTGCCCTCCTCCTACCCGCCCTCGCCCAGTGAGAACGGCACAGCCTCCACCAGCACGGCCAGCCGACTCAGCTCCAAGAGCCCTCAGGAGGAGAACGCCTATGAGGATATAGTGGGTAAGAATCTCCCTCTCTCTCTCTCTTTCTCTCTCTCTCCCTCTCTCTCTCTCTCTCTCTCTCTCTCTGTCTCTCTGTCTTTATCTCTCTCCCTCTCTCTTTCTTGCTTCCTCTCTTACATACATACACACACACACACCACACGTATACACACAGAAACACACACACACACACACACACATACATACGTACATACACACACACGAACACACAAGCACACCCCTACATACACACAGTACACATATACACACACAGTACATACATACACACAAACGCACATACATACAAACATGTGGGCCATTGGTGTGTTTGTGAGCACCACGGTCAGAGGGAATTTCAAGGAGCGCAGAGGAATTTCAGCTCCTCAGAAAGACTCGTGATGTGCAGAGGCCAAACAGCAAACAATAGGCTGCAACATGGCGCCAGACAGGATGGCCAGCAACGCCAAGAAAACTCAAGATGGTGATTGAGAGCTGGCATGTTTGAAATAGCCCATCCCATATTCATTCACTGGCATTCTTATCATAACACAGCTCATATCTGCATAAGGACATTGCGTTGGCCTTATCACGTGCATATTTGCACGATTTTAGCATACTGTATGGGAGTATTTGGGCATGTTTAGTTTCTGTTTGGGGTATTTTTCATTGTTATTCTCGGACCAGAGTTTAAAAACGGGAGACAAGCCGCTCTAGAATACCAAGTTGTCTGGCGATACTGACAGTGGATGCATGAAAGCCAGAAATAACAGATGGGTTATATAATTTTGGCCGTCCCTCGGTGGAGAGGAATTCCACAGTCATGTTTTAAATTTATGTTGCATCTTCTTCCTATGGGAACAACCTGTATCGGCCAATTGAAATATGTCGGGACCCCACAGAACATTTGTTTTGTATAAGTAAAGACAATATTGTTTTAGTCAAGTAAAAAAAGAGAGAGAGAGAAAGCAGGAATGTGACAGAGAATGAGAGAGCGGAAATGTGGCCCATGAAATATATTTTCTTGCAGTTAGCATTGTTTATTGTATGTATGTAAGGGCCAACAGAGTTCACTGTATTTACATGAAAACAAACAGTACATCTAGCTGTGAAAAATAAGCAGTGGTCTGTGGTATTATGTAGATGTTATGTTGTTGTTATATTATATTCTGTTTGTGAAGAAATTAAGAGTTCAGATACGAAACCCATTTGTAATGAGTTTACGGAAATATATTTATATAGTTTTGATAAACTTTACTATCAGTCCACCCCTAGTTGGATTGTTTTGGCTTGTTGTTATTAAAACATCTTAACTTTTGCATATTTCTCAAAATCGACTAAGGGGGTTTTCCATCTGAACTGTTCAAATGCTCAGCCCTAAGAAAAGAAAAGGGGCTTGTCTGGAAGTGTAAACATCAAGCAGAACATTTATTGCAATGATCAAAATAGATGGCAAGGAATAGCTACTCCTATACAAAGGTCTTCCGCTGGTCATTAAATAGCGTCCTGACCACTACAGCAAACGCTTGTGTGTGCACGTGGAGCTTGACAGACTGCTGGCACGCACGGCCTGGCGTTTTTATGGGCTACATTCCTGCCCACGCGGAAATTAACTGTGGCCGACGCGTAGCGGGTACCCAGAGGGGCCTCCCTCCCATGTCAACAATAGGCTCCGCGTGTCAGGGTGCAATGCCTGCCCTCTGTCCCTCACACACACATACACACACATAAATGCACGTGCACACACACAAACGCAAACACGCACGCAAACACATACACACACACATATTTACACACTTAAACACACACACACACATAGACACACGCATAAACACGTGCACACAGACATACGCAAACACACACACATACTTGCACACATATTCACACACACACACACACACACACACATACACAGGCACACTGGCGAGTAACCCCAAAGGGCAGCAGTAAATCGTGGCCCTGCTGAAGGGCTTTGGACGCCAGACATAATAAAGTTGTCTGCGGGGAAGGGGGGAAAAATTTGTCACATAGTGATATGAGCCCCCTCCAAATAAATCAGAGGGAAACGGGGGTTTGGTGACTCCTCGTTTTTGGGGTTAGCAGCTTTTCCGACTCCCTTTCATCTGCGCTGAGGCAGCGCTGCTCGGCCTCCGTGTTGAACCCTTATGTGTGTGTGGGTGTGTGTTTGTGTGTGTGATTATATGTGTGTTTGTGTGTGTGTGTGTGTGTGTGTGTGTGTGTGTGTGTGTGTATGTGTTCGTGTTTGTATGTGTGCGATGAGGCAGCGCTGCTGGGCCTCCATGTTGAACCCTTTACACGTGTGTTGGGGACGCTGACTGAGATGGAGGCGCTGTCTCTGGGACATGAGCCTAAGTGGACATGTCCAGCTGTGTGGCACAGGAAGGGGACAAGGATGACTCTTGGACCCTGGACAAAACTTGTGTCTGTGTGTGTGTGCGTATGTGTGTGTTTGTGTTTGCATGTGTGTGTGTGTGTGTATGTGTGTGTGTGTGTGTTTGTGTGTGTGTTTGTGTGTGTGTGTGTGTGTGTATGGGGTCTGGCATTGTGTGGCTCTGTTTGTGTGTGTGTGTGTGTGTGTGTGTATGTGGTCTGGCATTGTGGTTGAGCATTTTAGCAAACGCTGACTAGTTCCATGGAGATGTATTGCCTGTGTGTTCAGGGCGCCCGTGTGTTCTCTGGTGATTCCCGCTGATGATTTGGAGTAGCTGGCCCCAGTTGAGGCGTACTGTGCAGTGATGGCTTTCTGCACGCACCAGAGCTGTGTTTTTTTTGCCCTCAGATTACATGGTCCATCGTTAAAAAGCTAGCCACATGTGTTGGTAGATAAGCCATAACTCTGCTTTGCCTCTACCTCATGTCACGACTTGTAGGGCAGGGGTGGAAATCACCTTTACAAAATGTGAACCTTTACCAGCCACTCTTAACCATGTAAATGATTATCTTGTCACTAAAACCTACCAGCCATTTTTATTATATTTTACCAGCGTTTGTGTGGTGGCTGTTGCTAGTTTGTGATCTGTGGTGTGTGGGCGTGCAGCCCCTTCATGGCTGGCCCCAGAGGGACACTGAGGGGTGTGGTGGCTGTGGCTGTGGCTGTGGTTGCTGGACTAAGGGTTGGCCAGGGCAAACTCAGCAGCATCAGCAGCAAAGCCACCATGAGATATGGCCACGATGACATGCAACTTTCACAGGGTGCGTGGCGTGAGCGTAGCGTAGCGTAGGGGGGATTTGCATGCGATTTGCCCCAAGACGGGATGTTTGCTCAGCGAAGTTGTCAACAGAGAGCCGACCGTGCGTCTGTGTTTTCTGGATCTTGGTAGCACACACACACTGCTGGCCACGGCAAGCTAGCAGCAGAGCAGAGGGGGGGGGGGGGTGCTGACAGGGAAAACTTCAGGGACGAATGAGCGGTGAACATGCAGCTGCTGGAGACAGAACAGAACTGAGTGAGGTTTTATGTCGTTTTTCGTTTTTTCTTTTGTTGGTGCAGTTATATTCTGTCGGAAAGCTCTTGTCAGTGCCATGGTAATAAATCGGAAAGCTCAAATGAGGTGACTCTCCTCTCAGCTCAGGCCTGTTTTGTTAGTCATCGCTCCTGTGTGTGTGTGTGTGTGTGTGTGTGTGTGTGCATGTGCGTGTGTGCAGCTCAACAACCTGCCACCCACCCCCCAACCTTGACACAACCCCCCCACCCCACCCCACCCCAAACATCCCATGTAAAAATGAAAGAACATCAGACCTATACTCCACTCCTCCACTCTCCATTTAAAATGAATAATAAACTGTATTTGTATAGCACAATTCATACAAGATGTAGCTCAAAGTGCTTTAACAGTTGGCAGGAAAAAAAGCACAAGGCAGCATTTGTTGCAGCTTGGTAGCGCCGAGAAAGTTCATTCGGGCACTGCTGACAGTTCCTGCTTGTGTCCATAGGGGCGAGGAATGACGGATGAGGAAAAACTCCCTGTTTTGCATGTGGATTATTTAATTAAATGAAAGAGCATCAGACCTGACGGAAGTTCCCCAAATTGCTGGCTGTTTGCAAGCGGGCAGTTGCAGCTCTTTCTCGGCCTGCCCTCTGTGCCTCCAAACCTGCCTGTCTCCTTTAAGGCCACCGCACACCGGTTCCGACAAAGTGCAGAGCACTGCTCTTCCAACATTCCATTCCATTGGTTTCAATACAACCCCGCACACTAGCACCGAACTCTGCCGACACTGCCGTGTCGATACGATTGAGCTCTATTTTTGCCAGTGTGCGGGAGTAACCGAAATTGTCGAATTCGAAAGTGCTCCGCAATGCTGTCGGAACCGGTGTGCAGAGGCCTTTAGGTCCACATGCCACACTGTATGCTATGCAGTGGCAGTTCTTCCTTGGCCTTTAAACCTGCCCCTCTCCTTTAGGGCCACACTGCATGCTTATGCTATGCTATGATTAGCGGTGGTGCTGCTGAATGTTTACATGACACAGGTCACATGACACAGGTCACATGACACAGGTCCTGTGCTGCAGCAGCGAAGCCTTCTTCTCTCTCCGGCGCATGATTGGGCAGTGCCAGTGTAGGCTCCTGCAAGTGGACGGCTCACTGTGGAGATTTTTTTTTTCTCATTTGCACTGTAATATGATAGCCATATTGTCTGCACACACAGTCTGCACTCTGTGTCCTTCATCTTTGAAAGGCTGTTGAATAAACAAAGGCGCAATCACAGTGAGTGAGTGAGCGTGTGTGTGTGTGTGTGTGTGTGCATGTGTGTGTGTGTGTAGTTGTGTGTATGTCTGTCTGTGTGTATGTGTTTATCGCATGGTTTTGAATGTGTGTTAGCTTGCCAGTTAGGTGTGCCCACTCTCTCCCCCCCCCCCACCCCCCCCCCCCACACACACACACACTGCCCCCACCCTCCATCTCTCCCCCTGTGTTATTTGGCTTTCTGTAAGCACAGTCGTTGATTAGTACCCTGCAGCACATCAGTGTGCCTGACAGACCTGTTATTTCCCCAGCATGGCTCTCATTACGCTGCCTTCATCTCCGTGCCATGTGGAGCACACAGGGGTCACCTCAACCCTGTTATTGTAATACTCAGCTGTAATGACACATCGCATCCCCACAGCGCTCCATTCAAGGCCCCCCCGCCACCCCCCACCGCCCCACCCCCTCTTACGGGGGCCGACCCCCCTTTACCACTGTACAGTTTTTACACACAACAGCCCAGAGTTGTATAATTTACCACCTTTTAACGAGGCAAAGCTTTCAAAGGGCCAGAGGCATTTTTTCGAGGCGTCGCGTTGCCAAAAAAGTGTGTAGTAGTGGGGCTCAACGTGTAGTTTTTTTTTTCAGCTCGGCTGGTGTGTACCGAAAAAAAAAGCAGCCCCCTGGTTTTTCACAATGTCCTCAGGCATTCTGTTTTGTACTGAGTCGGAGCACAGTTCTGCCCAAGTTCTCATAACCTTCGAGACCTCTGAGAGAAAAAAAACACCCTCACATGCTGAGTGCATGTCAAGATGGACATGGCCCGCAACGTTTCAGAAGGTCTTATACAATCTGGTCATTTCCCAAGCACTGCACAGCCAGTGCGAGATATGTATGAATATCCTGTTGACCACTTCCTGTTATCTACTGTGTGTGTGTGTGTGTATACCAGGGCATGCCTATGGGGACATACATTAGGGCTCCTGGGGAACTGACTTGTTTTGGACTGGGGTTCCTCCAGAGTCACGTGTGTGACTCTGCTCTGTCTTTTGATAAGCGCTCAGTCAGTGTTTAGTTAACATTAGTTTTCTGTTGTTGCCTTTGGATTAAGTCTGAATACCCCGGCGTTTCTGAGAAGACTCCTCCACGCTTTGCCAGTAAACATGTGAGGCAATGAAGTGACATCATGAAAGCCCAGTTGGATATATTGTGAGAAAGGCTAAAGTAGTGTCAGGGGGAAAGAAGTCTCCTTCACCGTACATCGTCTGCATGCTCGGACCGTGACTCACCGCTTGACCTGAAGACCTGGAGACTCAGAAGAGCCAGAAGAGCCAGAGCTGCCCCTGTCCAAGAGAAACTGTTACAGGGACAATAGAGCCAAGTGTTTATGGGGCCAGCATAGCCCAGAGACTTCTCCAGAACACTGCTTCAGTGACTCATCGCATTCTGCCGGCGACGGGTGCCTCTCTCGTTCTCTGCCTCCCCCTCACCTCTCCACTCTCAGCTCTCTCTCTCTGTCTCCTGTCTCTCTCTCTTTCTCTGTCTTTGTCTCTCTGTGTCTAGCACTGTCATTCTGCCTTTGTAGCGCTGTCTACCACCCTGTTTTGACTGACTCTCTCCTGTCTCTCTCTCTTTCTGTGTCTTTGTCCCTCTGTCTCTACCACTGTCATTGTCTCTTTGTAGCATTGTCTACCACACTGTTTTGACCGACTCTCTCTCTCTCTTTTTCTCTCGTTCACTCTTTCTGTCTCTCTAAATCACGCAACCCCTAGCAAGGCATTTTTTTTAGACTTGTGCAATTTTTTTGTTTCAGCCGGCCTCAGCCTGGGTCATGACCTGCCTTTTCTCTGTCACCCTCAGAGTCCATGAAGGAGAACCCATATGAAGATGTGGATCTGAAGGGCAGGATGTTGGGGCGAAAGTCTCGGGGTTCACTGAACCAGTTGTGGTCCTCTCAAGACAGGAAGTCGAGTTCTCCTCCCCAGGTAATGAAAGCAGGCTGTTTGAACGTTAATCCATCAGCCAGATGACTCTTTTGAATAAGAACATCAGCCTTGTTTTCAAGAGAATCACTTTTTGTGACCTGTTTTGACCTGTAACAGCTGAACATGTGTTTTGTGAATTAGTTTGATTAGGTCTCTTACACAATTACACTCACATAGTTTTCTCTGCATTTCCAATGCAGACTAGTCTGTCTGTCTTGAGCATCTTACTCGAGTGCTTTGAACTAACACAGCCGCCCATGTACCATGTGCTCCTGCTCAGCTCCCATTTAAACCGAACAGTCAGTCCTTACGGCTGTCGGGCCAGACGGACAGGAAGAGCCACCGGACGTCACGGCTGGCCAAGAGGCACAGCCACGACGACATGCTGCTCCTGCCCCAGCGGGGCGTGTCGGGCTCCACCTGTGGACTGCTGGACGACAGTCTGAGCACCGCCAGCGACACCCTGGCCTCCCACAGACAGAGGAGGGTGCCCAAGGTAGGCCACGCAACATGACATGCAACTTTCACAGGGTGCTTGGCGTAGCGTAGGGGGGTTTTGCATGCGATCTGCCCCAAGACGGAATGTTTGCTCAGTGTTATGAACAGAGAGGTGACCGTGCGTCAAGTACATCACAGCACAGCATGTTGGCAGACCAGTTGTTGACTGGGTTCAGAAATAGGGTGAAAACACAGCACACCCCAAAAGACAAGATTTATTCAAGCTTTTGGTCCTAGACCTTCATCAACAATCACATCAGAGCACACAATGTAGGCAGACCAGTGGTTGACTGGGTTCAGAAATAAGGTGTGAAAACACCACACACTCCAATCTTGTGCAAAAGACAGGATTTATTCAAGCTTTCGGTCCTAGACCTTCATCAGGAATCAGATCACAGCACAGGATGTAGGCAGACCAGTGGTTCACTGGGAAAAGTGTAGTACCACATGTGAGAAACAGAGGCGTCAATCCCGGGTTCAAAAAGTAAAAACCCTGCCACATGTTCCTTCTAACACAGGTGACTTCACCGAGTAGCTGATCTACCCGTCTTGAGTACTGATTCAGAGCTGGTTGGATCAAATTTGTGGCAGGGTTTGTACTTTCTGAACCTGGGATTGACACCTCTGCTGAGCAAACTACATGGCAGGGAAAAGGAACAGTCTATTCTATGAAGCCAGCCGTAAAAAAAACATTCAGTCAGTTATCCTGTAAGGGCAGAGCCTGGGCACCAAAGTCAATATTAGTTAATATCACCCTGTGTTGTTAATGGCTGTTTTGCCCTTTGATGTCCCCAGTATAACTGAATAGACTTCCTTAGAGTCCCAGAGGTACTCTTTCCTTTCCCAAAGATAAATACCTGCTTTTAACAGGAGTCAAAGGGAACTCATTTGTTTTCTGTGCTTAGAGTTTCAGTTAAAAGAGCTTAGTCGTGACTCCTGCCCTTAAGGATAACTTTGGAATGTGGTCTTCAGCTTTAACTGCTCTTTTTTTTTTTTCTCTGAACATCATATCTAACTAAAGGTCATAGCTTTTGAACTACACATGAGTGAGTTTTAATGAAATCCAAACCCACTTCGCTTCCTCATTGTGATCAAACGCACACTTCTGGAAGCCATTCCTCTGGTACCAGCTGGAAAAGCCATTTCTTGGGAACCCAAGTGGTTTTATTAGCCCTCTGTCATCGTTTGTTATTGTGAATAACTCGGGGGCTCGATTGATGTCATCAACTTCCCAAGTCGAACTTCAGTTGTGCTCTCTTTTCGACAGTTGGTACAAAGGATCAACTCCATCTACTCCAACAAGAGAGGCAAGAAGAGGCTAAAGAAGCTCTCGCTGTCCAACATTGAGACTGCATCTCTGAGAGGTGAGCTGCCTGGTCATATAGCAGCAGCAGGCCTATGGCTGAGGACGAAAAATTCCCCAAGTTTGTGTCGATGACTTCTGTGTTTGAACATGTACCTCACAACCCCTCTGCTTCTCTCTGTGTGCCTCTGTCAACAGATGACAATAGTGAGAGTGAGAGCGACTCGGATGACAGGTTCAAAGGTGAGGTTTAGCACATGCCACTCAAAGCCGCCCTCAGGATGTTGAAGACCGCCTCGGTCTCTCACTGCCAACGTTGTTTCCGTAGAGCTACAGGTCACACGTTTAGAATAACTAACAACTTTTCACCCTGGCATTTTCAGCTACCTCTCATTCCAGTAATAGTGGGTAGAAAGGTTCTTTTGGTCAAGACAGAACTTCAATGTCTACATTATGTAACACGTCAATTCAGCATGTTCTGAGTACTACTCATCCCTGCCAGCTTGATTGGTAGCATGTAAGCAGGTTACATTAGTTCAGTGCTCTTGATGGATATATGTGAACTAAGTTGCATCTGATATAATCTAATCTAATTTAGACTTATAACACAATTACTGTCTCAGCCCGTCTGTCAACTCCTCTCTCACACCATGCCATCCAATCCCATGTGTCTCCCGTCCAGCACACACCCAGAGGCTCCTAAAGCTGCAGTCCATTCTGCGGCGGGCGCCGAGCTACCGCACGCTGGAGCTTCAGCTCCTGGAGTGGCAGGAGAGGGAGCTGTTTGAGTACTTCGTGGTCATCTCACTCAAGAAGAAGCCCACCAAGAACTCCTACACCCCCGAAGTCACCTACCAGTTCCCCAAGGTGAGAGGCAACAAAGCTGCGAATTTGACTTTAGAGGTGGGTGTCAATCCCAGGTTCAGAAAGTAAAAAACCCTGCCACGTTTTCCTTCTAACGCAGGTGAGTTCACTGAGTAGCTGATCTACCTGTTTTGAGTGGTCATTTATTCAGCTGATTCATAGCTGGTTGGATCAAAACTGTGGCAGGTTTTTTACTTTCTGAATAAGGGATTGGCTAAAAAAAGATATATGAAAATATCTGATCTCCTGAGGCAGACTTTTGTCTCTAGCCAACTGTGCTTCTAATTGTGCGTAATCAACATGATGTAAGCCAAGACCGTGTTAATTTTGTTTTCTTTTCAAGCCTGGTCTGCTCCTTGTCTGGGAAAGCTGTCCATGCTGTGTGTGTGGAACTATTCTAATTTCTCTCTCAGGTCTATAAATAGGGCCAGGGCAACATACAGAGCCCCTGCTCCTTTTATTTCAGAGTGAATTATTACTTGCTGCCTCCGAAATGTAAGAATATGCCAGGAGCGTCGTGATTGATTGATAGCCGTTAACGAACCTTGCCAGGTCTGGCCAGACGTCAGAGAAAGTTCAAATTGGTCTTGTGGCGGTGGGTGAATTTGCGGTGTGTTTTTGCGAGGCTGAACGGCTTTGTGTCATGTTCTCACTGTCATTACGCACACTTTGCTCAAAGCTGAGATCAGTTGATAATAAAGCGACCGTTTTGCCATCCTGTTAAGGCCAGGGGGGGGGGGGGGGGGGGGGGGGGTTGGGGGGCAGGAGTGGGAGTGGGGGTGGCACACGGGGGGGGTGGGGGTGGTGGCTTATTGTCATTAAGTGGTGTAACCAGGAAACTGTTGCCATAGCAGTTAAGTGTTTAGTTACTCAGAGATGGCTTTTTAAGTTATTCAAGATTTGGGCCTGTGATTATGCCTCGGGGGAGGCCAAAGTATGCCGGCTGAGTGCCAGCCGCGGGGCTGAGCCAATGACGTCTTTCAGCCAGGAAAGGACAGACAGTGGTTAGAGTGTGTGTGTGTGTGTGTGTGTGTGTGTGTGTGTGTGTGTGTGTGTGTGTGTGTGTTTGTACTTGCGGTGAGAAAAGAGAGGTTTTCATAGCTTTATCTGCGGGACACAGAGTCATGAATGAGAGCTGGAGAGGGGAGCGGGACGTTTATACAGCGCTGCCCGCATGAAAGCAGCTGTGGGCAACATGAAGAGACACACAGAGCACCTCCATAAATTACACACATGTTGGCGAGAGCACAAGGTGAAGACTTCATCCTGTGTGCTGCACCCAACACATCAACTTAGACCTGATGTGATCTATCTGCCTCTCTGCCCTCTCTTTCTCCCACTCTCTCTCTCTATCTTTCTATCTCTCTCACTCTCCTTGCCTCTCTCTGTCTATCTCTCTCTCTCTCTCTCTCTCTTTCTTTCTCTCTGTCCCTCCCTTTCTCTATCTGTCTCCCTCTCGCTCTCTCTCTCTCTCTCCCTCTCTCTCTCTCTATCTTTCTATCTCTCTCACTCTCCCTGCCTCTCTCTGTCTATCTCTCTCTCTCTCTCTCTCTCTCTGTCCCTCCCTTTCTCTATCTGTCTCCCTCTCTCTCTCTCTCTCTCCCTCCCTCCCTCTCTCTCTCTCTCTCTCTCTCTCTCTCTCTCTCTCTCTCTCTCCCTCCCTCTCTCTCCTCTCACAGCTAGAGAGGCCCACCAAGCAGATGAGGGAAGCGGAGCAGAGGCTCAAAGCCATCCCTCAGTTCTGCTTCCCAGATGCCAAAGACTGGAGCCCTGTGGCGGAGTACAGCAGGTACAGAGAACCACAACCTTCCGACTGCTCAGTGTACCATAATTACCCTCATCTCCTGTCCTTTGCTCTCTTCCTCTCTTCCTCTCTCTCCTTCCCCACCTCTCCCCTTCTTCCTCTCTCCGTCTTTCTCTTTCTCCTTCCCTACCTCTTGACCTCTCGCTTCTTCTTTCCCTCTTACCCCCCCCTCTCTCTCATGCTCTCGCTCCTTCCCCACCTCTCCCCTTCTTCCTCTCTCCGTCTTTCTCTTTCTCCTTCCCTACCTCTTGACCTCTCTCTTCTTCTTTTTCTCTTGCCCCCCTTCTTCCTCTCGCTCTTACTCTCGCTCCTTCCCCACCTCTCCCCTTCTTCCTCTCTCCTTCTTTTGTCTTTCTTCTTCCCTACCTCTCTCTTCTTCTTTCCCTCTTACCCCCTCTCTCTCTTCCTCTCTCTCCTTCTCCACCTCTCCCCTCTCTCTCCTTCAATCTGTTTCTCTCTTTCTACCTTTTTCTTTCACTCTGCTGTAAAGCACTTGTTTATACTCTCTCCTGCCCCTTATATGGGTGACTTCCTGAGCCAGGGCTCACACAGGTCCTGAGCTATTAGCGTAGCTCAATTTGTATTTTGTCATAACTGAAGGAATTTCCACCGAGTGATTTTTGGGTCATATTGGATTTACACACACACAGACACACAAAAAAAGAGTTCCACAACCTCACTCACACAGGAAACGCCGGCGGGGGATGGGGGCGGGATGGGGGGTGGGGGGACGTGTTTCCTCGACAGGGCCTCCAGTGAGGCGGCTCCACCTGTGTGTAATTGTCTCACAAGTGTGAGTGTGAGGAACGGCACAAGCTCCAGTGCTGGAGCCACTCTCTGTCGGTGCCTGGGAGCAGTGCCTGCTGGGAGCAGTCTTTTATCCTGCCGACTGACAACTTAAATGTGCTTGCCGTCGGCTAGTAATTGGGCTAGCCAGCCATAAATAATGATGCCCTTCCTTGATAGCAACTTCAAATGAAACTGAACACAAATAAATCAGTGAACAGTGAGTACAGTACTGTATGTCCTGTGGCACAGCTTGTCCTTATGTCAGTCAATTCACAGAGCAGGTCAGCACCAGGCAGAAATGGTGTGGGCTAGTTTGCTGTAAGTGTAGTGTGCTCATGTGTTATTTCAGCTGTGGGATGGTGCCTTATCTCTCCCTGCACTGCTCTCTCTGCACTGCACTGCTCTCTCTCTCTGAGTCATGCTTGCTATAGGAACCCATCTGGGATTAAATAGCACCCCTGAGTACAGGCTTTGATCACTGCTCTGATGATGTAGAGAGCACAGATTAAGTAATTGTGTATGTGTGTGTGTGTGTGTGTGTGTGTCTGTCTGTCTGTATCTGTGTGTGTGTGTGTGTGCGCGCGCGTTTATGTGTGTGTGTGTGTGTGTGTGTGTGTGTGTCTGTGTGTGTGTGTGTGTGTGTGTGTCTGTGTGTGTGTGTGTGTGTGTGTTTGTGTTTGTATTTGTGTGTGTGTGCGTGTGTGTGTGTTTGTGTGTGTCTTTATGTCTTTTTTTAACAGTGAGACCTTCTCCTTCATGCTGACCGGAGAGGATGGCAGCAGGCGGTTTGGCTACTGCAGGCGCCTCTTGGTAAGCCCTTACTGCACCTTACTTCCCTTATTGCCCCTATTGCCCCTATTGCCCTTAGTTTACTCTCGGTAAGGCCTCATTGCCCTCGGTAAGGTCTTATTGCCCTTATTCAACTTTCGGCCACCTTCGTCACAGCTCCAGAAGCGTGGCGAGGCACGCCAGTTTAATTGCCCCAAAAATGCGTAGGCCAGAGACACAGACACACACACACACACACAAACACAAACACACACACACACACACACACATGCGTAGGCCTCAGCCCCCGTTTATCGCTCATGCACGTAGTCCCCCGAAACGTGAATGGCGTGACGCGGGTCCTCTGTGTGCTAATTACAGAGTTAGAGAGTGAGAACGTAAATGGGGTTTTAATGGCTGACCAACCAGCCGGCCGCAAGAAAAGGGAGCTCGCTTGTTTGGTGCCCCAGTCGTTGTGGGGAGGGGTGGGCAGGGGAGGAGGGGAGGAGTGCTTGTAAACACGACTCCTGCTTTAATGAGACTTTCTCAGGGAAAAGACTGAAGGCAGAGAAACCATGACATGTTTGTCATTTGGAGCCCGAAACTCTCTGCTCTATGTTTTGTCTCGCTTTTGAAGTTTTTTTTGTTGCCCGCTCAAATGTCAAACCTGTGCTGTTGGCGTGCTTTCAGTTTGGTTTCTCCTGTACGGTGTTGTGTTCTGTGTTATGATGAAAACGAGAAGGCTTTGGCCTCATTTGTGTGTGCCTCTCTCTTCTCTCTCTTTCTCTCTCTCTCTCTCTCTCTCTCTCTCTCTCTCCCCTCATTCTACATGTGCCCATTTTCAAAGTGCGCACACCACCCCTTTTGTGTTTCATATTGTGTATTTTGATACACTTGTCTGTAATGTTCGCCGTACATGACAGAGGGAGGAGGGCGGGAGTGAGGGGTGCGGGGGGCATGGTGTGGTGTGGTGTGTATCCGAGAGCGGAGGGCCTTTTGCGCTGGGGGTATTAGGTTACTCCCTGATGACTGGGGGGGAGCGAGGAGGTGCCTGTGCGCTCTGCTCTCTGCTCTGCTCCTTGCCTGGAGGAGGTCCAGGGGCTGGCATGTGGGAAGCATTCCTAAGGATTTTAACCAAGCTCCACATGCTTGATTTAATCATCCATTTGGAAAAGAGCAGTGGAGGAAAATTGCATACCTAATATGGACAAGTGGATTGGGGGATTCTGTGTGTGTGTGTGTGTATGTGTGTGTGTGTGTGTGTGTGTGTGTGTGTGTGTGTGTGTGTGTGTGTGTGTGTGTGTGTGTGTGTGTGTGCGTCTGTGTGTGTGTGTGTGTGCGTCTGTGTGTGTGTGAGTGTGTGTGTGTGTGTGTGTGTGTGTGTGTGTGTGTGTGTGCCTGTGTGTGTGTGTGTGTGTGTATGCACATGTATTAACCTGTGCCAGGGTAGGTAGATGTGTGTGAACATGTGTGAATGTGTGTGTGTGTGTCTGTGGTTGGCTTAAAAAATGCGAGGTCTGCGATTGTTCAGTGGGCAAAACGTGGTTAATCATTAATGCTGTGTGTGCACCTGTGTTTAGTTAGCAGTGGGAAGTGTCTCAACAGACTGGAAACCTTTCACATTCATACGTCTGCAGCCAGATTGTGATCTTTCTAATTTAAGCTACGGCAGGAAGAAAAAAGAAAAAGTATTTTCATAGTTTAAAAGCTCTCATTGAAAACAGTTGCTACACGTCATCCATCATTTTTAATAGGATTATTTCATGAGCATATACAAAATGACTGACAGTCCTCAGCCTGTTTTTTAAAAGACAAAAAAAAAACGTTAAGTAAAATATGAAGTGAAATTGTACCCTTGCTAATGCATAAACCATTCAGCACCTTTCACCCCTCTCTCCTGTGTGTGTGTGTGTTCACCCCTCTCTCCTGACGGAGTCTAGAGGTCCATGAGTCACCGTCGAGTGTGTGTCTTTTCATCAGCTCACATATCCACACTTAGGATTAGGATACACACCTGTGACACCATGTTCACATATCCACACTTAGGATTAGGACACACACCTGTGACACCATGTTCACATCGAGCGTCTCATGAGACTTACCTACTC
>CM059280.1:9930945-9933445 GCA_030347295.1 Setipinna tenuifilis | reverse complement strand
AAGCCGAATGCGGCTTATAGCCATAAATGGTAAAATCACCTCCCAGAATGCCTGGCGCTCTCGCTTATAGAGCACACAGTGGCCACCGCGAGCAGCTTTTTCTGCTTCGAGTTACTCCAGATGTTCCCAATAACACTCCTCCTCAGCGTCTGCTAATGTCCAGTGTCACATCCCTTTTGTTCTGTGTGTGTGTGTGTGTGTGTGTGTGTGTGTGAGTGTGTGTGTGTGTGAGTGTGTGTGTGTGTGTGTGTGTGTGTGTGACTGTGTGTTTGTGTGTGTGTGTGTGAGTGTGTGTGTGTGTGTGTGTGTGAGTGTGTGTGTGTGTGTGTGAGTGTGTGTGTGTGTGTGTGTGTGTGTGTGTGTGTGTGTGTGTGACTGTGTGTTTGTGTGTGTGTGTGTGTGTGACTGTGTGTTTGTGTGTGTGTGTGTGAGTGTGTGTGTGTGTGTGTGTGTGTGTGTGTGTGTGTGTGTGTGTGTGTGTGTGTGAGTGTGTGTGAGTGTGTGTTTGTGTGTGTGTGTGTGTGTGTGTGTGTGTGTCTGTGTGTCTGTGTGCCTGTGTGTGTGTGTCCAGTGTCACATCCCTTTTGTTCTCCCCCTCCTTCAGAGCCCCATACAAACAGCATCTGTCTCTGCGGAGAGAGCAGGGTTTCGTCTTATGGCCTCATATATTTCCCCCCCGTTTAATGATTGAGTTCTTTGTAGCTGTGGCTCGTGGCTCGTGTAGCTGTTTTTAGTTCCTTCCTCTTCGAACGGACATGATTTATTTATTTTTCTTAAAAAACGCGGTGATAATCGCTGTCTTTCTCTGGACAACGGGGTCAGCCGCAATTCCCCAAATGATAAATCAGGGCCAGCCCCAGAGTCCTCAGTGGCGTATTTACCAGGATGCATGGGGTATCACCGCAGGTCTGCCAGCGCATTTTTTGGCTCCTCTGGCTCTCCGTATGGCAGCGTCTGCACCATGCTCTCATCCGCCCAATCCTGCCTGGTAATAGCAGCCTTGCCTTGCGGCTTTCCCTTTGCAATAGTACAGTGGGGTCACAACGCCTTTGCCACATTCACGCACACACACACACACACTTGCCAAGGCACGCACAGACACACACACACACACACACACACTCAGACACACTTGCCAAGGCACGCACACACACACTCACACACTCACACACACACATTCAATCACACACACACACACACACACACACACACAGTCAAAGATCTGCTAAATGAATCAGGAGTAACCATCTCTCGGAAGTGGTCTCGCCCTCCTCTCCTCCTCTGCCCAGTTCACGGGTGAAAACAAAACTCCGCTCCTGCTCCCTCCTGCGAGTGCCTGCCTGCCTGAACTGGGGCAACACTCTGCCAGGGGCCCTGTCCCAGGATGCAGTTTGTGTGTGTGTATGTGTGTGAGTGATACGTGTGTGTGTGTGTGTGTGTGTGTGTGTGTGTGTGTGTGTGTGTGTGTGTGTGTGTATGTGTGTGTGTATGTGTGTGTGTATGCATGTATATGTGTATGTGTGTGTGTGTATGTTTGTATGTGTGTGTGTGTGTTTGTATGTGTATGTGTGTGTTTGTATGTGTGTGTGTGTGGGATGCACGTGTGTGTATAAATGTCCCAGGATGGCAGGGCCAGGGTGGATGAGATGGACCGATTCCCCCAGGGGCAGGTCATAGAACCCTGGGGGGGGGGGGGGGGGTCGTTAGCAAGCGGGCATTTGTAAAATGCTAATCTCCAGAAATCAGAGGACAGTTTAAACAAAGAGCAGCAGGGGACTCGAGGCGGACTGTGACGAAGAGGGGAAAGAATGCACTTCCTGTGTGTGTGTGCGTGTGTGTGTGTGTGTGTGTGTGACTGTGCGTGTGTGTGTGTGACTGTGTGTGTGTCTGTATGTGTGTGTGTGTGTATGTGTGTGTGTGCGTGCATGTCCGCGCATGTGTATCTGTGTGTGCGTGCATGTGTGTTTGTGATTTGTGTGTGTTTGTATAAGTGGATGTGACTCCCCTCTCTGATCTATCCTGTCACTGGCACTGTTTAACTGTTTGATAGAGCTGTTTAACCCCCTGTGTGCACCATTAAGTCCAGTCAGGACTGTTACTGAAGTCCTGTTATTTTCCTTTGTCCGGTTACATTAAGTATAATAATCACATGAAGACTATGAAGTTAGCATAAATAACATCATTACAGTTAGCATAAATAACATCACTACTGACAGCCTGCTGTTAAATTGCGCTAGCACTGGCATTAGCCTGTTATTGTGCCTCTATTGATTGGCTGACCTGATTCCTAGCGACCTGCTCCTGTCACTGAAAACAGGTTACTATTTACACAATACACACATTACAGAAAGGTCAACACAGCAGCTTGTTTCTCTCAGAGGACTACGCTCAGGAAACGAGCCCAGCCCCCCTGTGCCCTGCCTTTTGTTGTTTGATGGGCCGTGCTGCTCCTCTTGTCAGGCTCTGCTCTATGGCTCCATGGTGTCATTAGTGCGACTGT
>CM059280.1:9895945-9925945 GCA_030347295.1 Setipinna tenuifilis | reverse complement strand
CCCCCCCCACACACACACACGCACACACACACAACACACACACAGTACGTTTCCCAACCCGGAGACTCTCCCTTGCGTATTTTTTATAAACTCCCAGTGACCTGCCCTGTCACAGATAATGGCAGGACCAAAGACCTTGGTGTGAAAACAAACAGGCCTATAGCTCACCCTGTTCTGTACGTGGTGTCAGAGGCGGCACAGACCAGCCTGCCACTGCTAGATGCAGACAGGTTCACACAGAGCAGAGAGTCAAAGCGACGTGTGTGTGTGTGTGTCTGTGTGAGTGTGTGTGTGTGTGTGTGCGTGCGTGCGTGTGTGCGTGCGTGCGTGCGTGCGTGCGTGTGTGCGTGCGTGCGTGTGTGTGTGTGTGCGTGTGTGTGTGTGTGTGTGTTTTTTGTGTGTGTGAGTGTGTGTGTGTGTGTGTGTGTGTGTGTATGTAAAGAGGAGAGGGGTGGGGGGGCGATGTAAGACGGAGAGTGCTCAGCAAGCATTTATCTCCCGTCATAGTGTTTACATGCCATGTCTGCTAGCCCTGCACAGGCCTTGATCCAGGCTAATTTAGCCCTCTGCTCACCGCTCTTTTTTTCATGCGGGTTTATTTTTGCTCTCCATGTGTACAAGAGCTGCAGAGGGGGGGTGGGGGGGGGTCTGCTTGAGGCGGAGGGGGGGGTTGGTTCACTGTCAACAGGCTGAGGACCGTGAGAAAGACAACATTGCAACGTGCAACATTTTTTTTTTACTGGAAGCCGAGCTCGTCATCTCCTCCTTGATATTAAACACGTGCAGCACTGTGGATCAGCATCAATCTCCTGCAGACTACACACAGACACACACACACACACACACACACACGGGCGAATGCCAGGCAGAATGTAATGTCTTGGCAAGCTGGGCCTAATTAGTCAGTTTTGCAAGTGTGATTTTTGTAAAGAAAACAGCAGCTGGTCCTAAGAGCCCTGCTGACAGCTCCAAACACTGGCAATGTCAGAGATCCGCAGGGACCCATCACAGCATAATGAAATAGATTCCTTCCTTGTATGGTAAAGTGTGCAGGGCACACAGGCACACGATCAATAAATTATGTCTGTTACACTTGATTTTACACTTCCTGTTACACTGTATCCACATCATGAACGACAGTAAAAGAAAGTTTGTAACAATATGTGACATTATGTACTTACTGTACATGGTACCATAGGATTAGGGTAAGAGCTAGGATTAGGGTCAGTGTTAGGTATGTACAGTGTAAGTACATAATATTACATGTGTTCACTATGTCACTATGTCAGTATAAGTGTCGAAACACACACACACACACACACACACACACAAACACGCACACGTCACTCTTTTGTAAGTCGCTTTGAATAAAAGCGTCTGTTAAGTGTAATGTAATGAAATGTAATGTAAAATTTTTATGGTTAAAAGTCAATCCACGCAGTTAGCTTGTTTGATCTGACAGCAGCTAAGCACTGGTCCTTGCTTGCTTGAGAGTCCCAGCTCCTACATGGTGGAGTCTCGACACTGCCACTACCCCCAAAAGATCCATTCATCACAAGGCCAATAATGAGGGAGATGGAGGCTCTGAGTTATGCCTGTGCACTGACAGCAGTAGTGACAGCACATGCAAGTCCCCGCTGCAAGACAAAAGGGATCATTATGGTGCTGACTGATGTATCACCGCGTTCCTCACCAAAGCCAGATGCCTAGTGTCAGATGACTGCTCACACTGAGCCCTCCATTCTTCAACAACAAAATAACTGTCAGGGAATAAACAGGGTAATCACCAGCCCCCCCGCCTCCAAACGTTGTTTGTTAAGTCTACAGGTGGATTTTCATCACAGCATAACAAACAGTTGTTTTAGTGGCTCCTTTAAAAAATAATAGCATATTTCACATAAACTTTTTAGGATGTTGTCAGTGAAAAGACGTCATTTTGGCTCCAATGGCTGGTAGCACAAGACATCATTTTGGCTCCGATGGCTGGTAGAAGTGGGTGCCAAAACCACAAAAGCCACAAATTTTGTTCCCATTAATCATACATGGATGAATCAATGTACATGTACATGTAGCATTTGTTGGTGTAAGTTGGTTTGCATTAACACCCCCCTCCTCCTTTTCTGTTTGTTTCCATCTCTACAGCACCCTGTCCAGCTGTGTGCACGCAGTGGTGGCTCTCCTTTACCCTTTCTCCTGGCAGCACACCTTCATCCCCGTGCTCCCGGCCTCCATGGTGGACATCGTCTGCTGCCCCACGCCCTTCCTGGTGGGCCTCCTCTCCAGCTCGCTGCCCAAGCTCAAGGAGCTACCCGTGGAGGAGGTGAGCTACTCTTAGTCAGCCTCTCCGTGTCTGTGTTCCAGTCAGCCTCTAATGTCCTCTTAATCAGCCTCTACCTGTCTCTGTTCTAGTCAGTCTCTAATGTCTACTCTTAGTCAGCCTCTCTGTGCCTCTGTTCCAGTCAGCATCTAATGTGTACACTTAGTTAGCCCCTGTGTCTCTATTCCAGTCATCCTCTAATGTCTACTCTTAGTCAGCCTCTGCCTCTGTTCCAGTCATCCTCTAATGTCTACTCTTAATCAGCCTCTCCGTGTCTCTGTTCCCATCAGACTCTAATGTCTACTCTTAGTTAGCCCCTGCCTCTGTTCTAGTCAGCCTCTAATGTTTCTTGTACTCTGTTAAGTAAGTCATACACATCTCAGCACATGTCAGCTCACAGAGGTCTTTGGAATTTTTTTTCATGTTTCAGAATGTAGAACAGTTGCCTTTTTTAATGTGATGAAGTGGGACAGGGTGAAATAGACAGTTTATTAAAAAAGAATCCTTGAACGGAATGTCATTTTCAGCTTTAAAGGGCATACATGGCAGCTTGCTGAGTCCTGCTGTCCAACCCCATCTAACTGATGTCAGATTAGACAGCAGAGGGGAATATGCACAGGCCTCCTCACACAGCTCATCTAAGATGTCACACAGATGATGTCTGAAGCAGTCGACACATGAAACTGCAGCACATATTCTCAGAAAGTCATTTCCCAGCGGAGCGCAAATCTTTCGCTGAAGCAGATCAAATGTGACGAGCACAAGACTGAATTTTGTGAAAATCACAAGATGAGCGCTGCGAGGGCCTGTGGCACACATGCCCCAGTCAAAGGGAGGGGCTTTCCCCCTGTAAATCTGACTTCCCCAAGAATCAGAGCTGCCACAAGAAGCCATTCCACAGCAAATGAACTCGACTACAAAAACGTTTTAGGGTCAAAACGCAAATTTTCATTGCAGAATGTTTTTCTTTCGTGCCCTCTAATTTTCAATTCACAAAATCTAAACACAAACATAAAAAAAATAGTTGGCAGTTCCTTCCACAGTAGACATTGCGAGTTAGACTACACAGTAGTGTTTACGTCCTTTGTCAGTAGTCAGATCCGAGACCGAAATAGCCTCAGAACAATAGCGAAGCAATCACTGTTTAGAGCTGAATTGCATATGGTGTGATGTCGCCTGTTCCTTGAATTTCCAGCATGAACCGTTTGAGGTCAGCCAGACTGAAAGGCTAGCATTACGGGCGCTCCACAGCGTGTTTGACGAGCTGAGCCATGATTCCAAGCGCTGACAGGACGTTGACCCCGTGTTTGTGTCCGAGAGTGAGGGAGAGAGGGGTGATGCATCTGACACATAGTGCTCCTTCAGTTCCTAGAACTTTTCTTGGGTGGTAATGTGTCTCAAGGCCCAAGACTGATCACTTGTGTTTGTGCATCCAGGAAATGTCAGTTAGTGTGTTTGGCTCCGGCCACTCAGTAGTTGTAATGATACGGGCTGCTGAGCCAGCCAATATGTGTAAGAGAGAGTGTATAAGGGCGTTCAAAGAAGCGTGTGTTTATATGTGAATCCCTGCGTTCACTGCGTGTGTGTGCTTCTGTGTCGGTGTGTGAGTGAGTGTGTGTGTGTGTGTGTGCGTGTGTGTGTGTGTGTGTGTGTATGTGTGTGTGAGTGAGTGTGTGTGTCCGTGTGTGTGTGTCTGTGTGTGAGTGACTGACTGTGTGTGTGCGTGTGTGTGTGTGATGGCGTGTCATGTGCATGTTTGCTGTCAGGTCAATGCCAGCCAGGCCACAGCATTTTGAACTCTGTCTCTACTAAGGCGTTGGCACTCCGGCGGGCTCTGGAGGAGCAAAGGCCGTCAGTTCCCTTTAAAAACAGCCACTCGGCCATAAATGCAGCAGCAAAGCTGGTGGGATCAGCGGCTTGTCTCAGGCTGCCAGAGTTAAATGCTTGTCATTTTTAACACAGTGTTTTAATGGCCTGTCAACAAACATCTGGTATAAATATTTATCCCACTCATGTCGAGGTTTTTCTGAGGAAAAAAGCGGTCTTCTAAGTGGCCCTCGTTTATCTAACAGCTGGACAGTCATATCTCATCATCAAAGTGACCATAGGAGTGACAATCATGGGTGTTTTAGCATTTGGTTATTGAAGCCTGGTTTCTACACAGAGACATTTTGTTACAAATAGATCCCTTTTCTGATGGCTTATTGTGTTGGCCTGTCAATGAAGCGTAAAATGACTGCATGTTTTGGAAGCCATTCTGTGGGTTACAGAGCAGCTCCTTTAGTAATGTGGATAGAGATAGACTTCCACTATACAGATCCTTTTGTCCTGCGAATATATCCAATATAATATATATAATATACTGTATATCAGTGTCATAATTGTATAGATAATGTATAATTTGTGTAGAATTGTATTATATCAGTGCCATTTATGTTCATATGTGATGCATCTCTTCCCATATACACGTGTTCAGCTATGTTTAACGGTTTAACGGTTGGTCTTTCATTTCCTCAGGCTCTGATGGTGGACCTGGGCACAGACCGTTTCATCAAGCAGGTGCGATAGTTTATTTTTCTGTTTTTAATCATACAGTGTTTCACCCAGACACAAGCAGACAAGGGCACTAATTCAGTTCTGCTAGACGCTGTTATCAGACACATAGACTATTGGTGTTGCTGTATATCACGTTGCCTTGTCTGGAGTAATAGACAGTATCTCGTATCTCGTTCTGCCCTTCATGTACAGATGGATGATGAGGCGTCTCTCTTGCCAAGGAAACTGCAATCTGCACTAGAACAGGCTTTAGAACAAAGGAATGACATCATCAGCCAAGACTCAGACAGCGAATCAGATGATGGTGAGGGTAATACACATGATTTTTTCCTCTTTAGTATTAAGTACAGCTGAAAATGAAAAAGGACACATTTTTTTAGCTTAATGTCTTTCCTTGTGGGAAGAAAGCTTATTAAACCCAGTGCCTGATTATCTAACTTCAGTTTGAAGTTTGAAACCTACCACAACAGCAGGTGCAAGATAATGTTACAAGTGTTTTGTTACATTATAATTTCAGGGCATAAAACGCCTTTTGTAATGTCCCTCCCTCCCTGCTGAAATGCAGTCTATTTCCGTATTGTACTACAGGCTATCAAGTCTCACAGACACTGCCCGTCTGATCTTTCCCCTTTGTCTCACCCAGAATGTAACTCCTTGAACAGCCTGGTTTCTGAGGCGTTCATCCGCTTCTTCCTGGAGACCATCGGCCATTACTCCCTGTTCATGACCCAGGGCGAGCGGGGCGAGCGCGTGTTCCAGCGCGAGGCCTTCCGCAAGTCCGTGGCCTCCAAGAGCATCCGGCGCTTCCTGGGCGTCTTCATGGAGTCCCAGATGTTTGCCGGTTTCATCCAGGACAGAGAGCTGAGGAAATGCAGGGCAAAAGGTAAGAGGGACCAACAGCAGTTTCCAATCGCGACACATCTGTTCTCAAGAGTGTCTTTCTCAAATCCTCTCTTTAATCTTGTCTTTTTAAATTTCTTCTTCACATCTACCACGGCCATCAGCTCTATCAGGTGTGTCTGTGGGTCAGCAGTGACATCTAGTGGTTACTGTGTGGAATAGCTGGGCTGCTATTTTCAGCGCCCCCTGCTGACGAAAGTCAGACCCTCCAAGTCTTCCAAACAATACAAACAGCTGTATAGAGTTTCACTTTTTTTGGATGAATTCTGTGGGCTTGTGGTTACATATTTTTACAAGTCTCTGTGTTGCGCAGGTCTGTTCGAGCAAAGAGTGGAGCAGTACTTGGACGAGTTGCCAGACACAGAACAGAGTGGAGTCAATAAGTTTCTAAATAGAATAGGTAAGAGACTGCATGCTGCAGAGGTACCACTTGCCTGTGGCTGATAATTAAACTTTAAAGAATGTGTTATACTCATGCTTGTATATGTGCGGCCATGTAAACAACACATATCAAGAGGCTCTGTTGTTTTTTTTCTGGTTTCCTAGGGAACAAAATGAAGTTCCTACACAAAAAGAACTGAAGGGGACAATGTGCTGATACCAAAAAAAAGGAAGAGAAAAGAAAAGACGCTTCCATACTGCTTCTGAAGAACTGAAGGATCGTGGACCAGACTGCTGCAAATTAGCCAAATGTTCATTGCTGCAGGAGCTCATCACTGTATCTGTGTGTAAAAATTTGACAGACTATATTGCCAGAGTAAAATGCTACCATGTGGGGCCCAAGGGAATTACTTGACAGCAGCAGTAGTAGTCTGTAGTCTGGTAAACTGGTAGACTACTTTGCATGCTAGATGCGAGCAGCTCCCACCCACAAGCTTACTCTGTGCCTAATCTGATCCAGTGACCGGAACGTGTTTATCAGACACAGCACACATCCTATTGACAGTCTCTGTACATATCCCACTGTTAACAGGCTGTGATCAATGTCAGCGTAGCGTGTGATCTTTAGGTACCATGTTCACAAACTATTTTGTTTTTTGTAGAATAATGGTACTGAGTGACTGTGCATTATTTTTTTTCCTGAATAACCACTGACGGAGAGTCTGGTATGGTATGTTGCGTGTGTGGAGATTTGTGTGTGGAGTGGATGTACAGATGTCAAGAATAGTTTTGTATTTAACGTTAGGGGTTAACCTTTCTTGGAAAGAATATGTTGAAAAGAAGATGCATCTTTAGAGGTTTTGTACATGCATTAACATATGAAGAAAAAATATTGCTCAGACCTTTCAATGCTTTGTAAAATGTTTTAAAATAAAGGCATTCTTAAATGTTAGCAAATGCTATGTCCTTTCATCATGGCATGCATTCAGATAAGAAAAACAGTACCCTTGGGAAATCACTCATTTCAAGTCATTCAATACAGATTCTCTACCATTTACATGATTCAACAATGCCTTTGATACACAACATCTATACAAATACATCTTACAGATTTTATACAATTTATTACACCAGAGTCCACTGTCTGCACTTATGTGTGTTACTATACCCAATACACACACTCCTCCAACCTCCTTGATCTCCTCCGCTGCCTCTCTAGAAGAACTTGGCTTTCACGATGACATGACTGGCTGCTTGGGGAGCTTGTGTTTGCCCAGCACTCTAAAGTAGCCCTAGTGGTGTAGTCAAGAGAAACACAATTGCTTAAGTCAATGTAGACCGAATATGTCATGGTCAGCATGTCAGAAAAAATCTATATTTTGCAAATCTTAACACTGTATGCCATTATTGCACATGTGAATAAGGTCTTTTCAGTCAAGGTGGACAATGCAGTTGTTTAGTCTAAAAAAGGCCAACCAGTGCACAAGACCTGCAGTAAAAGAAATCTACCATACCAAGGTAAGATGGTACTATTCTCAAGAATAAGAGATTTGCAGATCATTAAACCATGTCCAAAATGTACATCCATTGCTCAGAAAAATAAGGGTTTAAAATACTCTAAAATTCTAGGGTTCTGCCAAAGATCTCAATGTTATGCACTACATGGGGGAGATTAGTCGTCCCCACTCACGCAATCATGGTTTTGGAAAGTGGGTTGTCATGAAGGCTCATCTTGGCTCATGTACCATCTTTGTTTAAACCACATCCGGAAGCAGGACACTCACAGCATGTACGACATCAATGATGGGGACAGGACCATCGGGCTTCTTGCTATAGTTGACGCCTGTCTGCTCACTAACCAGGGTCCACAGCTTATCCAGGTTGATGGTGGGAGAGAATTTGGCATTTTCCTTCAGGTGGTAATGTCTCATGCCCAGCTTTCCAAAGTAACCTGGGTGGCTGAGGGGAGAAAACAGGGATGACACAACAGGAAGGCACAAATTCACACACATGACAGATGTTTGAACACTACATCATTACAAGATAAAACCTATAATGTGGGTATTACAATGTATTAAAGGTGAGAGCAGACTGGCCTTCGCACCACTGAGCTGGCATGAAAAAATCATATTTGTAGGACACTAACTGAGCCAAAACCACAAAAGCAAAAATATTTCACATAATTAACACTTCAATTATGATACTGTTGTTACTGATCTTTCTGAAGAGCAAGACTGTTAATTTCAAACCAATGATTTTACAGATCAGTCATTGAACAACACTTGAGTCTGTTGGGTGATCCGCACCAAGAGGATATTGTTGGCATTAGCTAGGGTCAATGTGCTGTGAAATGCCAACTGTTTCACAAATATTGCGCCTATCCACCTCAACTGCGGTTGGATACAGCTCCATCCTTCTAGGATACCGTTCATTACCAGGGACATAAACAGTTACGAGGAATGACTTCATTATCGATGCAAATTCAACAATGGCTTATCATGCAATAAAAAGTAACGCTTAACTGCTCTCGATATTATCGTGATCTCACCAAATAGGCTACTACTGGAAAAATATATAAAAACCTACGAATGTGAGGGACCGTTTACTATTTGTCGAAGTTGATCCTGTGGTGGTGCATGCCTCCTGCGTTTCCACGACCGCCAGGATGCTTTCTGTGTTTACCTGAGAAGGGTTGCGTCGGAGACAGATTCAAGGTTAGAATAATGCTTATCACAACGCATACAAATTGACTGTCAAATTTTCGGTCATGTATAACGACTGTGAAGGTTATTATAGTTAACCCAACTTGGTTACTTCGGTTCGTTTGCAATGTTTATTTACCAATTCGCCCGTGTCCATGACTGACATGTCCACGTTCTGGTTCTGTTCTGGTTTTGCTTTTTTGTGGGCTCGTGGAGGAACAGAAGACAGAACAACCGTCACATCCTCACCACTTTGCAGTGAAATGACAAGATCTCAGTGTAGTGACCAGGTGACGGTGGCTTGACTTGTCTGGCGTTGGCATAGTTAGAACTTAACGCAAAGGCCGACGCACAAGATGAAAGGATAGTTAGGACGAAGGGTGTTGAAAAATATTTGTCCAGTGTCTGACACACGGTCTGGGTAACAATAGCGGTTTTACCGAGTCTTCACAGCTCACTATGGCAATGAATGGGTATTGACTTTACCATGGGTTTCACTGTCACATCGAAAAGATTTTTTCTAGAGTCATCTATGTCTATATCTATCCATCACATCTATGTGTTCACGGCAATCTATCCATCCAATGCAAAACCCAGAAAAGGCTTTATAACGCAGTAGGACCAAGGATGGTCCCAGATAGTGTTGGTTAGTCTATCACGAAAATACATTTTGAGGGCATCTACCATCTTGATAGGTGGCTGAAAGAGAAGGGATGGGAAACGAAGAAATTCTCCCAAAAAAACTAAGTTGGCGAAATGTTTGCCGGTAAGCAAGACAGTGACATCTATTGGTATGGATGATGCATGAAATTGAAGAGGTTGTATGGAGAAAAGTCATTCCTAGGATATTCTATATGCTTAAAATTGTTCAAATTGTGTTGTGTTAATAGATCATGATCACAGCCACATGCTTTTCTGCTAGACACAAAAGGAGACATGAATTCTATATTATATTCTATATCCAGAGTAGAACATTACAAATAAACAATAACTAGTTTCAGCCTGTGCATCATAATCACTGTTGTTGTGCTATGGCCAAAAATGTCCAAGCTGGTCCTACAGAGGCGTCAATCCCGGATTCAGAAAGTAAAAACCCTGCTACAAATTTGATCCAGCCAGCTCTGAATCAGCTGATCGTAAGGAGCACTCAAGACAGAAGAATCGGCTACTCAGTGAACTCACCTGTGTTAGAAGGAAAACGTGGCAGGGTTTTTACTTTCTGAACCTGGAATTGACACCTCTGGACTACTGGAGAAGCAGGCCCTGTGCTTGGGGTCTGAGGTTAGAGAGGCGGTGATGGTGCATCCGAGAGCAGCAGCAAAGTGGCACCTTTGAAACGCAGCAGCAATGTGAAGGATTTGCCTGGCTGTTGGAGACATCGTGGCAGCCACTCTCAGGTGATGGTGGTGGTGGCGGCAGTACGGAGACTGGCAAGGGTTGCTAGAGCAACAGTGGGAGGCCCTGTGAACCATTGTGATATCAGATATAGGGGAATCTCAAACCCTGCAGTCTTGGGCTGCCTGTTCTAAACAGAGTGCCTTCCAGGCTGTAGGTATTAGGAAAGTTCGCGATACGTTGCAAATACTAAAATTTACAGTGTAAAGTCTTTCAGCTTTGTGTTCACTGCTAGAGCTGTAATAGTGAGTTGTGGGAAGGACAGCAGTTTGACCAGGTTGAGTGGTGGTCTGCAGTGATAGCTTCCCTCTGTGGACTCCTCAGCCATGATCCTGCGTGGTGACAAGGATCACTGTGAAGTTCGCTGTCCGTTTGTCCTTGGTATGCCGCTGGTCAAAAGGCTTGGATAGTAAGCACTTTGAAAGTCATGACACCAAAAGTTAGAGCATCCACACCAGGTAGTGCTCAGCTGCATAGACAGCCAGCCTTTCACCCAAGCCCATGCAGTAGCCAACCCGCTTGTCCTTGGCAGTCAATGAAGATCCATTGCTGGAGCTCCATCTGAATTGTGAGCCAGCTGGCCCATTCCCCTGTCTGAAGGTCGGTAAAGACCTTCAACTCCCAGCATTCTGGGTTACTCTTCTGTAACAACAACACTGGCAGGGTTACTTTGCTGGTGGAAACCCTTTGTTAACATGGAGGACTTTATAGACACGGAAGGGAGGGACATGATGGTTTAAGTGAACTTTCATTTTTGGGATGTCACAACTGCTGTAAAGTAGCTTAATGTGCTTTGATTGTCCTAAATAAATCTTTTTTTCCACACTGTACAGCTCCATAACTTACAGATAGCTCATATAATATGAACTTGTTATTGGTCAGCTTGTCGACTGTTCTGATCGTGAAAACAATTGTGTCCTCCTAAGAGAGACGTTAGATAATGTAGTTAAATGCGTCCACTTGTTTTTGGGATAGATTCATTTGAACATTTTAACCACAACTGGAGAGCAGCCCACTGACACAACCTACACATCCCAGATGAGCCCATATACATTTAATGTAAATTCTTACAGCACACCTCAAGTCTTTGTGTCTGAAGCCAGGCTGTCACAAAATGTGATGGGCATTAAAACCTAATTGTCCGTGTCATGGAATATCACACTTGTAATGGGATGACATTAAAATTTCATGTATCGAAATAAAGTGGAGAGGCATTTCTAACCGATCAGTCTGGCAACTGAGTGACTCGCATGTTTCACTCGTGTCAAAGTAGTATAATTGATTCAGTTGTAATTCAGACTTCCTAAAAGGATTGCAGAAAGATTGTACATGAAGACACACACGCACAGCACATAATAACATAAAGCAATTAGATTGAACTTATAATTTATGGTTAAACGTGTGTAATAACTTGGTTGTAGTTGTAGCAGTGGGACCCAAAGGATTCTCCACCATGTATAATCATATAACACCTCGGAGGTGGGCAAGGCACTTAATGCCCTCCTAAGTGTTATGAGTGATGGTAAGAGCGAGCGGTGAACCTGACATCCTCACCTCCTGATCCCATAACCACCGTGTTAATGGGTGTTCCATAGGTGCACTTTCAGGGGAAGGGAGGAGGCAAAAAAAAGAAAGAAAGAAAGAAAAAAAAAATGAGCCCATGACTGGAGCTTCTATTAATGTGCCCTCTCTTGAGACGCGGTGCTCACTCAGTCTGAAACATTCCCTGCCCGTGGACTCACTTAGTCAGGCAAACAGAACTATCTTTGACTGAGGTAAGCGCCATAGCTCTTCGGCTTAAAAGCAAAATGGTGGAGGGGGCATGAAAAGGGAGGTGTGTGCATGTGTGTGTGGAAGGGGGGGCGGTGTGTGGTAGTGATGGTGGTGTTGTAGGTGTTCATAGTAGGAGAGTTGCTTGGGGGGGGGGGGGTTGGAGGTGGATGGAGGTGCTGGAGGATGAGAGTCAGTCGGGAGGGGGAAAAGAGAGGGAGGGAGGGAGGGAGGGAGAGAGAGCAAGGAGGCATTTGTTTGAAATGCAGACACGCTTGCTGAGCACGAGGTGGAGAGCGCCAGGATAGACTAATTGTGTTTTAAGTGGGTCTGTGTGAGTACACAATGGGGAATCGGGTGGTGCTTCAGCTCCCCTGCGAAGAGGAGCAGGGGATAGAGGAAGTTGTCAGATTTGTAGGTCAGGCTGCAGGGGTTGTTGTCAGGCAGATTGGTGGCAGGAAAATGCGGTTTCATGTTGGTGGTATTGTGTGTGTGTGTGTGTGTGTGTGTGTGTGCTAGTGATCTGTGTTGTTTTCCTAGGTGGTTACTAAGTAAACAGCTCAGGCTCTCAGCTGAGCTCAGTTCATGTTTTTTGTCTTGTACCTGTCATATCTTTTTAAAAAATGCCTTCTTAAAGTTCGACAGCTAATATCAGATGGTGCCAACAGTGCGTGGAGAGGTGGGATATTGGCAGTGGAGCGCTGTGATGAGGTCTTAATTGATTTCATGCTTTGAAGGGCATCCTATGAGTAGATCCTATTCCCATCTGGTGCTCCGCACTGCCTGACCTGTTTTTTTTTCTTTTTTTTTTTTTTTTTAAATGTGTGTGTGTCCGTGTGTGGGTTGTGGAGGAGTGTGAAGTGTGAGAGTGTGTGCGTGTGCGTGGATGTGCCTGCGCACATGCGTGTGTGTGTATATGTGTGCTTGTGTGGGTGCATGTGTGCGTGTGTGTGTGTGTGGTTGTGTGTGTGTGTGTGTGTGTGTGCATGTGTTCGTGCGTGTGTGTGTGTGTGTGTGTGTGTGTGTGTGTGCGTGTGTGTGCGCCTATGTGTGTGTGTGTGTGTGTGTGGGCCCAGAGGGATCTGTCCCTTCCCTGTGCTGATACAGGCATGTGGAAGGAGGGCACAGGCATTACACCACTGTCTCCCTCACTGCTCATTGCTCTCTCTCTCTCTCTCTCTCTCCCTCTCTCTCTCTCTCTCTCTCTCTCTCTCTCTCTCTCTCTCTCTCTCTCCCTCTCCCTGCTTTTGCAGTGCTTACTATTCTCCTCAGCATTGTAGGTCATTCGGCCCTCTCCTGCCATTTTAGGAAGGGCTTCCGGGGATATCTCGTCCCAGAAAAAAAAACAATTATCGACTCTCCCTAATTCCCAATTATTATGAACAGGCTTACTTAAAAAAGGGGAACAGGATTCCTGTCAGTTTTTAGCACTTCTGCAGTCCCCTTTAAGTCAGATGATAGCAGACTGAGGACACTTTCTCTCTCTCTTTCACACACACACGCACATACAAACACGCAGCATTGCATCCAAAACACACAACCATTTGCAAGCCAGAACAGAGACATGATAGATGCACATGTACACTACATGCACACTTCTCCCACGCAAATGTGTAAACCACCACCTACACACCTTGCTGACATACAGTGCAGTCACTGACACAAACCTCTGACACGCATATACACAGACACACCCACAGATACACACACACACACACAGAAGGGCATGCACTTTCTCTCTCTCTCTCTCTCTCACACACACACACACCCAGACACACACGCGCACACACATGCACACAGAAGCAGCGCGTGTCAGAGCTGAGCTCTCCTCTCAAAGGTTGACCTCGCTCAGCTCAGCTCAGCTCAGTGTGCTGTTTGTCTCTGCAGGAGCAGAGCAGAGGAGCTGCGAGTGTGCAGCTCGTGCAGCAGGCGAGTGGGCTACTGCTGCTGCTGCCGCTGCTGCCTCTGCTGCCTCTAGCAGCACCACCACCACCACCACTGCTACTGCTACTACTGCTGCTACAGCTGCTGCCTCCGTAGCTGCTGCTGCTGCTGCTGTCCTTCCCTCAGCGGCGTCACAGCCGCTCCTGCCTGCCTGACAGCAGCGCAGAGGAGAGCAGAGGAGAGGAGAGGAGAGGAGAGGAGAGGAGAGGAGAGGAGAGGAGAGAAGAGGAGAGGAGAGGAGAGGAGTCGTCAGCAGCTCAGCCCTCACAGCAGAGCAGAGCGGAGGGGAGCGGAGCACGCCTCCCAGTCCTGCTGCTGACATGGAGAAGGTAAGACGCGATAGTCAGAGTGCTTTACCTCTCTCTCTCACTCTCTCTCTCGCTTGCTCTGTCTCTCTTTTGCCCTCGCTCTCTCTCTCTCTCTTGCTCCCTCTCTCTCTCTCTCTCCCTCTCCCTCTCTCTCGCTCTCTCCCTCTCTCCCTCTCCCTCTCCCTCTCTCTCCCTCTCCCTCTCTCTCACACGCTCTCATTCTCTGTCTCCAGCAATCTCTTGTCCACTTTCTCTGTTTTCATCTCTGTGTCTCCCCATCTGTGTGTGTGTGTGTTGGTGAAGGGTGCACGCCTTACTCTTCTCCTGCATCTCATAGTGTTTGTGTTTACTGGTGCTGCTGCTGAGTAGTTTGTTGGAGGAGGCATGCAGTGGAGTGCAGTGCTTTTAATAGGGTTAGCTATTGCATTAATTAGTAGGTGCAGGAAATGGTATTGTAATTTGCTCCTGTTTCTGCCTGCCGTTGTGCATGAATTAATACCCTTTGAGCGCAGAGGGAAATAATCAAATGTCAAACAGAAATGAAGCAGGTCCCCGGCTCTCCCTTAGCTGATGATAATCCTCTGTGACAGATTTACTTAAATAGCGAGGTATGCCAGAGTTCGTGTCAATGTTGTATGTACTAGTGTGATTTGATGCATTCGTTTTCGAGGTGCATTGTAGTGCAACTGAATTTGGAAACAGTTGTTATTATTATGGTATCCCCATCCTCTCCCCACTCACCCATACTAAACAGTTAGACCCTGGGGATTGGGGTGAGGGGGCTGTATTATCCTCAAAGGTGACAGACGAGCGAGCAAATTCATTCTCTATACAAATGTAAATGAAACCTATTAAAACCTCTTCTTCAAAGCAACCAGCAATAGGACAAATGGAATTAATGCATTTTTTTGTTTCATTTTTTTTCTTTTCCAGCGAAAGGCTTAATATAGCCTTACTACACTTTTTTACACCCCTATGTTCAGGGATTGGTCAGAAACATACTAAACTTTTTTTAAGTAATGAGTCCAATAAGCTAATGTCGGTTTTTCTGTGTGTGCATTTTTGCTTCCCTCTACCAGCGCTGCTCAGAATGTGGCGACCTGCGGGCGGCTCAGAGCCTGTGCACTTCCTGCAACAAGTGGCTCTGCTACCAGTGCGCCGACCTGCACCAGCACCTGCGACCCATGCCGCCCTCCCAGCCGCCAGAACTGGGCCTTCTGCAGAGGTCCCTTGGGCCAACGAAGCCTCCTGAAACAGCCAAGGGTCTGTCCGTCTCTCTTTTTTAATCCCCCTTCTCTTCCCCATTTCCCACTTTGTGACTGTTTGAGTAGTTTTTGGCTGAAAAGTATGAGACTTTTGCAGACTTATTCAGCCTATTACTTCCTTTTAGTCAATCCCTTATCTTGTGCTTGTTAATGCTCTCTGTGGAGGAAGGCTGCTGAATAATGCATCCCATGCGAATAAATGGGAATAACCATTCCTGTGATCTATTATGGTGTTTTATTTTTCATGTGACCCATTTTCTTGAAACAGATACATGCTGAGCAATTCACAGGGCGATCTGACCAGCAGTAATGGCATTTAACAAAGTAACGAGACAGTTTTTTGTGCATGCGTGTGTGTGTGGGTGCATCGTACTGTGTCTACTCTAGGTTAGTTAGCAGCTTTTTTTTCTTCGTCTGCCTGGTGTTTTGATGTTTTTCTCTGCTTCATCACAAGCTAAGAGATTGTTTTTTTCTCTCTCAGTCTTTTTTATTTGTGAGAAGCTAATGTGATGCGGGTGAGAGCTCAGATCTGTAAGCAGGATGTGGTCAGTCACCAGAGCGCGCATGTCGGCTTGCTGGAGATTGTGATCGTTTTTCACACATGCAGCGTCGTTAGTAATGTGTGTGTGACTTAGCGAGGGGGTACGTGTGTGTGTGTGTGTTGGTGTGTGCATGCTGCACCAGCAGTCTAACCCCAGAGCCAAGGTGCTGTCAGGCCAACAAGGCCCCCCTCTGAGGTGACAGTTGGGTTTGGAAGATGTAGGTCATGTGAAAGCATCAATGTCTTATAATAGCCCAGCTCCAATCTGAAAACGACATAAACGAACTGTGTTGATCTGCGATCTATGTGGAAATCAGTGTAGATTCACATACTGTGTAATCTGTTCGGCAAATGGGAAGGTTTTTTTTTTTTGGATGACCTGTGACGTGCTACACTGCCAGATTGCATGTCATTACAATAACAAAGTCCCAGGCATCAACCATTATCCTATTAATTGCATCGACCATCTGCCAAGATATGATGATTTTGTTATCCCCATAATCCTAGGGGTTTGTTTTTGATAGAAATTCCTTGGATACCTCTGCCATGTATGCTTACATGAACGTTATTGCCTCTCAAGGCTCTTCGCCTGTTTCCTTTATTTATAAATCCTGATGGAGCCTGATGGGTTTCGTCAGTGCTCCTCAAAAGCAACCCAGGACACATCCACAGTGGCCTCATTTCACCAGAATCTATAACAACATATCCGTGTAATGATCAGAAATGAACTCGGCTCCACAGGTGCTTGTCCTACTCTTTGCACCAGTGATGCATGGCGCAGCCTTGAGATATTTACACAGTTTTAATGAAGCTATTATTTTTATCCCTTGCTAGTAAAAGCGCTATTCCAGCCATGGAGCAGGTCTTCATGCTTCATGTTGCCATCTTGTATTTCATTTTGTCCACTATTTCAGGCTTCCATGATCGAAACACTCAGTGCACTCAAGTTTCATCATACGAAAATGTGGGCAGAATATTTAATTAATTCAGTGTAGCCTACTTTAGTTGTGTGTTTTTTTTATTCACTGCTGAATTAATAAATTATTTTCTGAAATTAGTTTTTGATTTCATGGCTTTAGGGCTAAACAGAATACTTGTTGGATCTTAGTGCAAGCCAAAGTAATGTGTATGCTAAGTGTTAACCATGGCAAGACTGGGACAAAAATAAAGACAGAAATTTTGACACCATCCAATCGTGTAAACCAGAAACCATTATCGCTAAACTTGAAGGTCAACACTATGTTGAACATTTTGAAGGCTTTATGGCTAGTCTATGTTCATCTTTAAGGAAAGTTTACCAAATAGAAGCCAGACCAACAGAACAGCAAGCTGGCTGTCTAAATCCATGTCTACTGTAGTGTGAACCCTCAGTATGGATCAACCAGTTGTGACACACACAAATATGCAGAACTAGATGCACAAATAAGTTTGATTAGACTTTCCTTTTCTAAGACCATTGCCATGTCCAAAACAGGAAGCTAGTGACTTGTTGCCTTGCTGCCTTCACTGTGTAACAGGTGATGCATCAAGCAGGCATCAAGGTGCCGATTAAAACCTTTGTTTTGGCCTGGCAACACAGACAGCAACACAGAACACTGTTGCCATAACACCATCAGCTGACTTCATAGTTCTATAGAATGTTGGACGTTTAAATCAGCATAAGGAAGCATCTATGCTTCCTTTAACATTGGGCAATACGAAGGTACCTTCGAAGGTGTCATTTTATGCATTTATTCGATTCAGACAGCCTTGATGCCTTGCTGCCAAGAAACGCTCTCTTCGTTTAGGACACAGCCCATGACCTTGTATTTTTATCTGTCACTGAGGAACATTGTTTCTGTTTGTAGAGATATGATGATGGAATTTTGACCTTGTGTCAAGAGAATCACCGGTCAGGTGACTCATTATTCATTACTGTTCACTGACTGTTCCAGTTACTTGCGAAAGACAGACCAGATCAACAAAAACACATCCTGGTTGCCCCATTGGGCAGTTTGGCACTGCTGTTAACTCCACCTTTTTGTGTGCCCAGCAGGCTCTGACTGCTTTGACCACGCTGGCATCGTGTGCCCCCTCCATAAGGAGGAGCCTCTGGAGCTCTTTTGCGATACGTGTGACCTCCTGACCTGCAACAGCTGCCACCTGTCTGCACACAAAGACCACCGGTGAGTCACCGGCATGTTAATACAGAGGCTCTCTCCACAGAGAAGAGGAGATGCCTGGAAAGCTGAAGAAGACGCAGAAAGATGCAGGAAGACAGAATGGCACTCCAGTCCAGTGTGGACAGTGAATTTTTTAGAAACAAGGAAAAAGTTTTTGAAAAGGTCATTACAGTTTGATGTAGACAGGTAAATTAGATTTTTGGTAACCATGGCAACCTTTGGCCTTTGTGCAGACTTTTACAACTGTAATTGTTACAGCGATCTATGCTATATATCAGCAGCCTAATTATTTGTCAAAAGTCATCATGATATTGTGAATTATCATGACTTACAGTAATACTACCTTTTGTGATTTTAATGATAGATGCTCAGATATGGATGCGTCAGGATAATGTTTTGCTGTCCTGTTTTTGTGATGGGATAATGATGAGAGGGAGCATCCAAATTCCACCTGTTATACATCCCTGTGTTATATCCCTGTCTGTAATCCAGCATAATCCCTTTGCTACACATGCCTCAGGAAAGTAATGCTATGTAAACACTAAAAACATCACCGACACACAGGCATGGCATGCACTGATAGTCATGGGTCCTTATCCTCAGGGTGGTGCACATTGGGAAGGCCCTGGAGGACCAGCGGTGGCTCTTTGAGAGTCTGATGGCTCGTGCCGAGGAGAAGAGGTCTGTCGTGGAGAGCACCGCTAAGCAGATCGAGGACAGGTGAGCTTTTTTAACATGAGACACCCCGACACCCCCGACACCCCCTTCCCAAATGCTCTTTACATAGCCAGCTCAGGCTTTATGTCACCGCCTGTTGCGTAGCAGCCATCAAAGCCAGCCGTGCCTAAAGCAAATGCAAAAACCTGTTCATCCTATTAGTGCAGCAGTGAGTGTCAAAGTCTCACGGAGCTCAGCTCTACATATTTATAAGTTATGATGTCATTGCTGGAAGTGGTGATCTGCTACACCCATTGAGTAGGGGAAGAGATGAGTCATATCGCTACATATCTCTGGGTGTTGTACATCAAACTTCTTGTGTGTTTCTGCTGTGTTCTGTCAGGCCTGTAAGTAATCAGACTGTCATTTTATTTTTCTCGCTCGCTCTTTTTTTTTTTTCCCCGCAGGCTGCACAGCGTAAGAGTCACGCAGAGGAGGGCCGAGAACCAGATTAAAATGGCAAAGATGATTATGATGAATGAGCTTAACAAACGGGCCAACCTATTAATAGAGCAACTGGAGGTAATTACTCTCCCCACCCGCCTTGCACCCATATTTCCCCCCCTCCAACCCCCCTTCAACCCCGAGTCTGAACACTTCCAGCGGGTTGATCTCCGATGTCCAACTGACCATGAACGTGTTTGCTTCATCACATCACATCACCAGTGCTCTTTCTTGTAAATCATCATCACGAGCACTGAGAAGCATGGAAACTAAGGTGGAACAAAATGAGACAGAGAGAGAGGGAGAGGAAGGGAGAGAGAGAGAAAGAGAGTACAAATGTCATGTCAAATGAGTGCAGACGTAGATTCATGGACGCACAAAATCCTCATTAGCTTAGATCATCTAGTCATTACAGCATCACTCTTACCGCTACCGCTGTGGGATACTTATGGAAGGGGTTGTTGTTGGTTCTGTTTTCCGTCACCCTGTCCCTGTCCAGAGTATTTCCAGTAACTTTAAGCGACGCCTGGAGGACCAACTACAGGGGGCGATAGAGATGTGCAGCGCACTGGACCAGGTGCAGAACTTCATCTCCTGGGCAACCACCCATCACCAGAGCAGCCCCCTGCTCTTCAGCAAGGAACTGGTAGCCAATCCACTTGTCACATATCAGCCCTTTTATCAGCATCACTTATGGGTAGCAATTCAGTATACTTGGGCTGTAAGAGCCACATGAAATGGTTATCCTTGTGTGTGTTTTGTTGCTGTTCCAGATGACGTACCAGATGCAGCAGGTCTTGGAGCCACAGCTTCACTCAGACCCCGGGCCTCCGATTAAAATCAAGTTCAATTGGGATGCCAGCTTTTGGACAAAACAGATCTCAACCTTAGGTAAAGCCATTAAGAAGGCTCTAAAAAAATCTTTATTGTAAAACAGTTATACAGTAAACAGTATAACAGTATACTGCCATGCCAACATTATTAAACTGCTTTTTTTATTTCTTTTTACTTGTAGATGTTTGTATGCTATGTGATGTTATGAATGTTCTGGAATGTATTTCCTCCTTACATGGGAGGAATGCAGGGAGCTGACAAACATGGATGGGTAGTTGCTGCAAATCACAGGTGTCAATCCCGGGTTCAAAAAGTAAAAACCCTGCCACGTTTTCCTTCTAACACAGGTGACTTCACGGAGTAGCTGATCTACCTCTGTCTTGAGCGGCGCTCTTTACAGTCAGCTGATTCAGAGCTGGTTGGATCAAATTTGTGGCAGGGTTTTTACTTCCTAAACCTGGGATTTTACACCTCTGGGCAAGACCCCTTTAGTTTATTGTTACATTGGGTCAGTCAATTAAGTGGGTGCATACTGTACTGTAGCTATTAGCAGAGAGGGAGACATTAGTGACTGGAATCATTGAATCCTTCAGCTGCAGATCAGTGTGGGGTGATGAGTATGTATTTGCTCCTAACATGGGAGCAATGCAGGGAGCTGACACACATGGATGGGAGTTGCTGCAGATCATGAGTGTGGGGTGATGAGTGTAGGGTGATGAGTGTGGTGTTTCTGCTCCCTGCAGATCATGAGTGTGGGGTGATTAGTGTGGGGTGATGAGTGTGGGGTGATGAGTATGTATTTCCTCCTTACATGGGAGAAATGAGAAATGCAGGGAGCTGACACACATGAATGGGAGTTGCTGCAGATCATGAGTGTGGTGTTTCTGCTCCCTGCAGGTCAGCTGATGGTTGAGGGTGGCAGCTGTTCCTTCTCGGAGGGCCTTCGTCACCACGGCGTCCTGCGTCCTCAGCCCGTCGCCTGCATCGCTGTGCCCTCACTGTGCCATGGCCTCCGAGAGCAGGGGGGATGTGCCTACCAGACGTGCTGCCAGCCCCAGTTCTGCTGCCTCCACTGTGTGCCCCCGCCACAGCCCCCGCTGGGCATGAAGGCCGCCATGGACCCCAAGAGCCTTCAGGAGCCGAGTCCCCACTCCGCAGCCACGTGTCACCACAGCCCCACCACGCCTCCGTGCCAACCCCACCTGGGACCCCCCACACAGCGGCCCCCGCACCAGGGTGTAGTCACCAGGCAGACGGAGGGTGACACCAATGCCCAGCTCCAGCTCCAGCTAAGCCCTGTGAGTGCCTCTGCTGGGTGTTACCAGACCACGGTTCCCCCTGCGGGCCTCTCCCCTCTCCCCCAGCCCCAGGGGGAACATACCCTGGACAGCCAACCCAAAGCCACAGCAGACCCCACCATCACCCTGACCTCCAGCAGAGAACCTCTGGCCACACAGCACGTAGACACAGGGCTGGAGCTTCTGCCTGGACCAGAGATCCAGAGATCTCCAATGCCGGTGGAGGATGGGAGTCCAACGCTGTCTTCGGGAGAGCTGGAAGTGAAGCAGTACCAGTCTGATGGGCATGAACAGCTGTGCAGAGAGGGTGCAGCTGGCTGGGTGAGTGTGTGTATGCGTGTGTGTGTGTGTGTGTGTGTGTGTGTGTATGTGTGTGTGTGCATGTGTGTGTGTGTGTGTGCACGCGCGTGCATGGGTTGCAGATTGTAAGCTGCAAAAAGTAGCTGCAGTGTTTTGGCTAAAGGTGTTCACTGCTTTGGTTTCATCGCCTGGCTGACAGCTGACCACAATGAGGACAGCTCAGCCAACGGACGACTGAAGCTCTCGCCTCAGACAGAGGTGTAAGGTCTGCACCTTCACACCAGCGGTGCTCACTGACGCACACAAACACATACACACACAGACAAACACACACACACACACAGACACACACATACACACACAAACACATACACACACACATACACACAGACACACATACACACACACACACACACACACACAAACACATACACGCATATACACCCACACACACACACACACACACACACACACACACACACATACACACATGCATACACATACACATAGACACACACTCTCAAACGCATACACACATACAGTATACACACACACACACACACACACACACACAGCCCCCTACCCCCACACAAATGTACACTTACAGTCATGTCTGTCCATCAACCACAGGCCATTGCTGTGGCCACAAGTACATGTAGGTGGGCTCCCTGCTTGCAAAACCACACCAAGAGGTGTATAACGATGCCGGCGTCTGCCAGTAATGCTCTAGCATCTTCTGCACACACACCACCTGCAATCATTTTAGAATTACGATAGACTTCATTCGAAAATAGTCCTACACGGTGGAACGCACTGTGCTGTTTATAGTACGTATAGTGTATGTACCGCACTGGGCCTCTGATCAAAGGCCTGCAGGGGTTTGCATGCTGAAGGCTTCATCAAGCAGCACACACACACACACACACACACACACACACACAGACACACACACACACATACACTCACACACACACACAAACCCCCCCATCCCTGTCTTCTACCACCACCCGCAATATTTATCCTGACAGTGGAAATTAAAGTGAAGCAGACATCATCTCTCTATTTGGGCGCGCGGAGACGCCGATTCACACTGACAGCTGCTGACAGCACCTTCGGGAGACAGATGGTGGGACAGATCTGCGTCTGAGCACGCTCGGTAGCGGCGTGCTGCCGAAAACAGCATGCGAGATTCCCCCCACCCCACCCTCCCCATCCCAAACACACACACACACACACACACACACACACACACACACACACACACACACACATACACACTCACACACACACACACACACACACACACACACACACACAGAACATCGGCAATAACCTACTCTAGGCTCCAGAACAAGTGCACCCTTTAGCTCTACTCAAGGCAAAACGGTGTCAGCATGCTAGTGTACTAAAGGCAGACAATGCCTATTATTAGGTACCTTTAGATGCTACTCTGTGTGTGTGTGTACTTCTGTGTGTGCAGAGGAACACACACAGAGGAACACACACTAGAGCATTGCTGGCAGACGCCGTCATCGTAACATCTATTCATGAGGTTTTTTTGCAAGCATGCAGCCCACCTACATGTACTTGTGGCTACATTAATGGCCTGTGGTTGATGGACAGATATGACTAAGTGTATCTGTGTGTGGAAGGAGGGGGCTGTTTGTGTGTATGTGTGTGTGTGTGTGTGTGTGTGTGTGTGTGTGCGCGCGGCGTGCATGTGTGTGTGTGTGTGTGTGTGTACGCGCGGCGCGCATGTGTGTGTGTGTGTGTGTGTGTGTGTGCGTTTGTATATGAAGACAGATACACAACATTCAGCATCTTCCTATAGCAAGTACTGTACTCTGCTGTACTCTGGAGGCAAATTAGTGTGCTGTTTATTTATTTATTTACTTATTTATTAGCACATCTATCTCAGACTCACAGTTGTGATTCTGAAAGTGAGCTAAAGGAGGGATGGGGAGGGGGGGCTAAGAATGTGGGTGTAGCCATATATTTACTTAACCTGGCATTAATGAGCTACCTGGGGATTTTGACAGCGAGAGGCTGACAGGGAGATTTGTCGACGACTTCCTGCTTAGCGCCTTTAGCAGTCGTGTGCCGCCTTGCCGACGGCTAGCAGATAGCAGAGTCAAACACAGTCTCTCCTTTACGCTACGCTAAGGCACTGCCCAGGTAAGCCTCTTTAATCTCCCCGTAATTACCAGCACCCTCTCAGTGTCAGCCTGCCCAGATCTGCATAAGATGGTGGAGGAAGAGAGAGCAAAGAGATAATGAAGAGAAAGAGAGAGAGAGAGGGAGTGAGAGGAGGAGGAGAGGGAGAAGGGGAGTGTGTGTGTGTGTGTGAAGGGGCTGTGAAAACACGGGTTAGTGCCTCTTCATGTGACATTTGTCACTGAAAGCGAGGGATGAGAGAGAGAAAGAGGGAGTGAGAGGAGGAGGAGAGGGAGAAAGCGAGGGATGCAGTCGCCTGGGTTTTCTGGAAAGTTCTCGCATTAGTGAAATTATGACGGCAGAAGAAAGGGCAGCGGAGAGGTGATGGGGAGTGAAGAGAATGAGAGAAAGCAAGAAACATAAGGCAGTGTGGAGAGAGAATGAGGAGGAGTGAGAGAGAGAGAGAGAAAGAAACATAAGGCAGTGGAGAGAGAGAATGAGGAAGAGTGAGAGAGAGAGAAAGAGAGAGACTGAGGAAGTCTAATCTGTGATGTGTTAATACTGTTTTTTTTCCCAGAAGAAGCCTTCAGAGGCCCAGATGTGGGATTTACATAGGATAATTGGTGCAGGAATTAAGCCGTTTAGTATCAGGAGAGTTATTTTCACTGTGTTGAGTAGTGTGTGTGTGTGTGTGTGTGTGTGTGTGTGTGTGTGTGTGTGTGGAGGCTCTTGCTAGGCGGTGTGGGGCTGTGATTATGTTTGTGTCGTCCCCAAACAGGCACAGGATGGAGGCAGAGTGTGTGTGCCCTGAGTGTTTGTCACATCCAAGGTTATCACTCTCTCTCTCTCCCCACCACCACCCTCCCCTCCAGTGTCTTGTCACGGTTGCCATGGTTTTTAGCCCCAGCTCCAGTCAGTGATGTGTGGAGTTTTGAAGCTGGGGGAAAACAAAAACAACTCATTGTGTTATTGTTGTTATTGACATTTCTGTTGTTGACACTGTCACTGTTGTTGTTGTTGTTGTTGTTGTTGTTGTCTGTCAGGGAGCCCCTGTATTGGAGATGCCGACGTTGACAGAGGGGAGGCTGGTTGAGTCCCAGAGCCTCGGTGCCGCTGTATCCAGGCGGACGCGCTCACGTAGGGGCTCGGCAGAGCGTAGGAGCCCAGTGCAGCACTGGCCCTCGGGTACCCCTCGCAACCTGACAACGGCACCAAGGGACCTGGCAGCCACAGCTGAGCAGGTACTTTCACAGAGTGTGGGAGGGGAGCGAGGGGTGTGTGTGTGTGTGTGTGTGTGTGTGTGTGTGTGTGTGTGCACGCATGTCTGTATATGCATGTGTGTGTGAGAGAGAAAGAGAGAGACAGTGAGTGAATGAGTGTGTGTGTGTGTGTGTGTGTGTGTGTGTGTGTGTGTATGTGAGTGCATGTGCGTGTGTGTGTGTGTGTGTGTGTGTGTGTGTGTGTGTGTGTGTGTGTGTGTGTGTGTGTGTGTATGTGTGTGTGTGTGAGTGCGTGTGCGTGTGTGTGCGTGTGTGTGTGTGTGTGTGTGTGTGTGTGTGTGTGTGTGTGTGTGTGTGTGTGTGTGTGTACAAGGCTTCAGAAAAGTGTGAGGTATGCGCTGCTATGGAGACCCTGTAGAAAAACATAGACATGGGCATGGGAACCTGCAGAGCCCTGCGCAGAGTCAGACAGGCGGCTCTTCTGAGGTGAGACTGTTATGTGGTCTGGCGGTTGTCATGATCTGCCATCTTCAAAGGCATCTTTAGCACAGTCTCACCAAGCAGCACTGACTTTATTGCAGGTATAGATACCTTCTAAGATGTTCGAGCAAGTTTTAGCCTGGGTGCAAAAGTCAATAAGAAGACAAACTAAGATTCAGGAATTAGACAACTTTGTTATCAGTCAAAAATTAGACAGTAGCCAATGTGCTGAGAAGAACAGGCAGACGGGGGAGGAGAGGGGCTCTGAGGCTTGTGTTCAAATCTCAAGATAGTGCTCTTTTCATGTCTGAATGTTTTATGCTGTACATACAGTTCACCATTCATTGAGTGCATCTCTGCCATCCAGTCTTGCCATCGGCCTATAGGTTAGACTTTGAAGTGGTTTTGGCTTCACACTGTTGAACATCAGCACACTGCAAAGTCTGAAGTCATGTCACAAATTAGCACAAAGCAAAGCCGAGAACAATTCTAACAATAGCTGTTGCCCTGGTAACACATGTTCACAGTACATGTTGTTTTTGTGTCTTCCTAAAGAAGGCTAATGAGCACTACCTGACTATTTGTTTTCCCAAGCCACAGTGCGAAATTCACTCCTAGAAATAACAATCATAAGTTGCTTTTCTAGTGCCTCGCCTATCTTGTTTGGAGTACTAAGGCTCTCTGTAGTCCTTTCTTTAAAAAAAAAAAAAAACAGAAAGAGAATATTTAGGCTGTTATCTTCCCCCCTCTTCTTCCCACACCCGCTCCGTCTGTTATCAGCCCTCTGATGGATATTTTTAGTTCAACCTCCCTCCCTCTTTCATCTCTCTCTCTCTCTCTCCCTCCCTCTTCTCTCTCTCTCTCTCTCCCTCCCTCTTCTCTCTCTCTCTCTCTCTCTCCCTCCCTCTTCTCTCTCTCTCTCTCTCTCTATCTCTCTCTTCCTCTCTTGCTCCCTCCATCTCTCTCTCTCTCTCTCTCTCTTCCTCTCTCTCTCTCTCTCTCTCTCTCTCTTTCTCTCTCTCTCTCCCTCTTCCATACACACACACAGAGTGGCGGTGCCAGGCCCCAGGAGAAGAGCCTTGGCTTGGACGGAGCACTGGCCATGGGACCCCAGCCAGGTGGCAGCTCCAACAGTCTCACCACCTACAAGACAGAGCCAGGTACGGCCCCCACCACCACCACCACCACTCCACCTGCATACCTGATAATCCCAGATCCCTTAGAGCAGAGCCAGGTACGGCCCCCACCACAGCCCCCGCCCCCACCACTCCACCCGCATACCTGATAATCCCAGATCCCTAGAGCAGCCAAGTACGGCACCCACCACCACCACCACCACCACCACCACCACCCGCATACCTGCTCAGCCCAGATCTCCAGGAGCAGCAGCATGGGTGCAGGCCAGCTTGCCTTCCGCTTGATTAATTTAGCGAGGTGTTGCCACCGCCAGGGTATGTCGCTGCCACCATGCCTGCCACCATCCCTGCCACCATGCCTGTGGCCGTTTGCGTCTCAGGAGTCTGGTTTCGGGCATCATTTGCAGAGTTTCGTTTTGACTCAGTTTGACTTCAGTTTTAAACAAAAAAGTTTCTTGCACTGATGTTGTGGTGAGATGCATTTGTCATGTCATGACTAATTTGGTTTCTTTTTGTTGTTGCTAGAAAATGTTTGTGTGTATACGTATGACCATCCTGGGCAACGCAAGCACAAGGCGAGATACAGGATAGCGAAGAAGACTATAGACAACAGGTACAGTAACAACACTTTTGCACATGCCATTAAAAAACAGCTTCATTGAAGATATTTACCTTAAAGGGGTCCTTCCGTCAAAAAACACTTTTAGTAGCTCTATTTACAATGTGGTGGGTCACAACAAACAGTATATGCACGCAGCATTCCAAGACGTGAAATTCGACCCTCATGGTTTTACTGGTCATTGAAGGGTCGAGCTAACCAAAACGAGCGGATCAGAGCATGCTAAACCTATCTACGTCACTAGGTCGTAAGCCCCACCCAGAGCCATGTACGGCAAGCCCACATCCCAAAGGAAGAACAGTGGACAGAAGCTAGGTGAGCGAAAGACAACGAATTTGCCCAATCAGAGGTGCCTTATTGACACGTCATGGATATTCACGAGGCACACCGGAAAAGCCAGGCGTTCAACCACTAGACCTGTTATAGTTTACAGAAAACAGCGTCAAACAAGAGATCTAGGACATAATTTTTCACAGAAATGACGCCCAATGCATTTAACCATAGCGGTGACACAGAAATATGAATAAAAATAACGATGGAAGTTCCCCTTTAAAGAAATATATCCTTACTTACACCGGAAAGACTTACCACAACCCTAACCTACAGTGTAAATACATGAAGTTACATGTTAGCATTCACTTTGTTACACTGTACTTCATGATGTAGATACACAGTAACAGGGACCATTTAAACAAAGAGCAGCACTTTATAACTGCTCCCTATGAAGCCTTTAATATGCATTTGTTAACCTTTTAGATAACACTTAGTTAACCATTATTCTATTACATTTCTCATCAGTAAATCAAGATCTAGATCTATGTCTAACTTCCTTTTGGCTCTGTCTGTAAATCTGTCCGCGGGTCCTTATGCTGTTTGCTATCTATCTCTTTCCCTGCTGTTTGTCTGCCTATTATCAGTCTGTGTTTCCTTTAACAGTTGTATATATGTAACTAAAAGATGTACTGATAAGAAATAATGTAACTTATATGGTTAACAAATGATGAAGAAAGTGTTAAGAGTGTTATGTACAAAATGTATGAATATAGTATATACAAATACTGTAGATAAGTATTACAAATCGGTTAAGGTATATGTATTACAAAAAGGTAAAGGTATATGTATATGCAAGTAAGTATAAGTACTTATACTTATACTTATACTATACTTTACATGCTTAAAAAAATAGTATAAATATAGTATAAGTATATGCAAATAGGTAAGTGTGACCCTCGTGCCTCTACATCTTCCCTTAAATCAGCAGTGACTCCAGTGCCAGCCCAAAGGTGCCAGTTGTGTGTCTGGAGAGGCTGAAGATCCTGGTCTCCCGCTGTCCTCCCCACAGCCAACCCCACACCCCCCCCTCCCAGGACAGGGGCCTCAAACCGGCAGAGCTGATTGGACAGCAGGTCGCTGAGGTATTGTGATCCGCACAGCCGCACAGCTCTGATTTTTGAGCATGCAGCAAAATTAGAACATATGATATTCCCACCACGGCGACTAGGTGATGTAATGAAATCACAGTAAAGTGTATTGAAAAGTGGGACACAAAGGTCAGCTCCAAAAGTCCTCCTAAGGCTGCTCATTGTTTCTAACACTCTAACACTCTCTTGCAAGCAGGTGCCTGTTTCGCCCGTGGCGCAAGAGGATCACCCCACATCCTGTGAAAACCCGTCTCCAGAGCCCCCTGCTGCTTCATCATCACCCAGCCTGACAGGAAGCCCTTGGCCTCCGGATAATGGAGAGGACTGCGGCTCGGATAAAGCACTCACACCAGTGGCCTCCTCTACTGATCAAGAGCCTGCCAGTGCACCTGACACTGAGTCAGAGCCACAGCTGGAGCTGGACACAGGGTCTGTGACTGACCTGGGGTCAGAGGGCAACCTGGGCCTGGAGCCCCCCAAAGACTGGGACCCCAACTCGCGGGGCGACTCGCAGGCTGAGTCCGAGCTGGATCTGGAGTCGGAGCAGCCGGCGGACACAGAGCTGTCCTCCTCGTCCGCTGACTCTGAGCCCGACCTGGAATCAGAACCGGACTCAACCGCCGAGGTGGCCTTGCGCCTCGAACCTGAACCTGAGGTAATTGAGTCTCAGCAGCAGCCTCCAGCATCGGAGAGGGTGGAGGAGGAGGAAGAGGAGGAGGAGGGAGAAGAGGAAGGGGAGGAGGAGGAAGAGGAGCCGGTCCCATCATCTAACTTTAGCCCACAGCCGGAGGAGGAGGAGGAGGCGCCCGTACCCACTCCCCTCCCGGAGGAGCAGGAGACGCAGGAGGAGGAGGTGGAGATGGAGAACGAGGACTTTTGCGCCGTGTGCCTGATCGGGGGGGAACTGCTGTGCTGTGACCGCTGCCCCAAAGTCTACCACCTGTCCTGCCACGTGCCCACTCTGCTCAGCTTCCCAACGTAAGCCCACGGCTCTCTCTCTCTCTGTCTCTCTCTCTCAGTCTCTCTCTCTCTCTCCCCCTCTCTGTCTCTCTCTCTCTCTCTCCCTCCCTCTCGCTCTCTCTCCCCTTGTCTGTCTCTCTCTCTCTCTCCCTCCCTCTCTCTCCCTGTCCCTCTCT
>CM059280.1:9865945-9890945 GCA_030347295.1 Setipinna tenuifilis | reverse complement strand
TGCAATGTTGCCTGCATTCATGTATTAGTACTTTATATGCCTTTATATACTGCCTTTTTAGAAACTGTTATTGGTTTATTTTAACTATACGGTCAGGTTTAATATATTGTATCATGGTCTTTGCTCAGACAAAGTTGATATAGGTACATGTTGCTATGGTACTTTCATATCCAGTTATGAATTGTCTTTTTATGGTGGATTAATGGTTGCTGGCAACGGTGAAGTAGTAACAATATATGATTATTATTAATCTATATTATAAGCATTTTAGATTTTTAAGACCAGGATTTTGTCTCTGTTATATTTACCTATTGTTTCAGATTTGATTTCTTTCTTACTGTGATAGCTGGAATATCCTATAGAGGGCGCTGTGTCTCTAGTGATTCCAAAAACAGCAATGGCATCAGGTTCACATTGAACTTTGTGGTTGTCTGAAAGAGATGATTAAATCTACATCCAATGAAAGAAATTGAGCTGGATATTAATATAGATTAATGTTGGCAGGCTATTGTTACACACATGTTGTAGTTTAATATATCAAAGATGGTAACATTATTCTCAGGTTTGATGGAAAATGTTTCCTGGGTCTGCTAGTCTTCAATTGGCAGAGAAAATGCAGTGCAAGTATGTTTAAAAAACTGAGTGGAAAGGTGCCGTTACTGTTGAAGAATCTGGGACCTTTATTGTTCTACACCGCTTAGTCTGGCTGCAGTTTCTGTGTAGATTAGCCTTGTTAATGTTTCAATCCAATGAAAATGCTACCCGTGACAATACTCCTGTATTAGTGGAATGGAATGTATCAAACTTACAGACTGAAATATAGGCCTGCTGTTAAGAAAACACTGGATGGCAATCAAATAAATATATGGATGTCACTTTATCAAGCTCAACAACAATACTCCTAATTTCACTCATTAAGGCTATTGTACTTCATTGTTATTGTACATCCCGAGTGGAAAACAGCATCTTGTCAGGATAGCAGTGAAAATTTGTTGTTTTACTGAGGAAAGAAAAAGACATCAAACTGCTTTATGATCTCTTGTGCTAAAAAAGGAACTTGAAAGAATCGAGTCAGACAATAATCTTAAAAGTATGCTAATTTCACATCATACAACTGAAGTGTTCAGATTTGACAGAATGAGGTTGTGATTTTGTATGGCACAGTACTGACTGAAGTGAAGTCAAACATGTGGCAACCATGAAATGAATGTGGGCCTACTGATTCAGACCAATGATGACATGGAACAAAATGTACAAAAGTAGGCTAAACCTACATGATCACATGCTGTAAAATTCTTTTTGAGTCTTACCTGTTTACTTCATCGGCCATATGGAAATTAGGGATTATTTTCCCCTGCTATTCACTCCTGAATAATAAGAATGTGCTATAATACATTGATGAAATATATAATCTATTACATTTAGGGCTTTGGGAAAATTGCCTAGAGAAGTAATGATTGTTTGTTTATTTGTTCGTGACCTCTTGCTCTCATGATTCCGCTTGTGACACATCTCCACATTCTCAAAATTCTTTCAAGTTGTTTGGTTTGGCCATGACTTGCTGATAGGATTTCTGAGACGTTACTGACACACTTGCAGCCAAGGCAAGTGAATGATGTATAAATTCAGGCCCCTATTTGGAAGAGAAAAAATCCCACCATGCAATTCCAACCCAATTTTCTAATTCAATTACCCTGGAAAGGCCTGATTAAACCGCCATGTCAGCGTCTAAAGCGTTCCACATTGAAATGTTGCGCTGGGGAACAAGAATAACAGCCATGATGTTTGTATTGGCCGGCGAAGTACACGAGCTGATTTCTTTAGTGGTGAGCGGTTCAGTCTCCAGAGTCTCCCTTCGCCGTGGACCCATCCTGCTGTAAGTGGGTTACCGGAGGTTCGGAGCGGAGGGTGTATCCACCGCAGATTAATAAGGCCTGTCCTGCTGCTGGCCGCGGGCCAGCTCAGGGGCAACTGTCCAACAGGAGCCCCGGATCACATCATAACAAGCACATAGAGCACATAGAACGCTGGGCCTCCTTTTCAAAGCACAGTTTATTCTCTTCTGAGTTTCTGAGTTAAGTTTTTTTTCTCGCAAGGCAAATGAAAAATCGCCATTGGCCATCAGAATTTATCTGTTGGCAAGCTTGAGATGATGTCAGTTGTTGATGGAATGTTAATGTCTGTCTGTTTCATACTGACAGACTTTCACATAACTAAGGCTATTAGTAGATTAGGTCAATTGATGCGTATATTTTGCCAGGTAAACCTGTGATGAGAACACTAGTATTTCTTTGACTTAATGTGTCTGTGTGTGTGTATGTGTGTGTGTGTGTGTGTGTGTGTGTGTGTGTGTGTGTGTGTTAACGGTTCATTTTCTACCTTCATTTCATGTGCAGTGTCTAACTCTGAGCACTTTTGTGGCTGGTCAGTCATTATACAGATAAAGAAAGGCTTGGTAGGTGCTTTGCCCTGGAGACCAACACACATAAGAGCGCTTTTAAATTTTGAAAAATTTTGGTTACTTAGAATTTACAATGTGCCAAGTGCCTGGCACTGATATTAAAGCTATCAGAGAGTCATTTGTGAGGAAAGAGGATTTTAGTCCTTTACTTCAATGGCAGTTGATTTGGATAAGACCAAAACACCTTTTTAAAAAGGCTTATTTAATTCTAATTCTGATGAAAAAGCACATGTTGGACTGCAGATGGCATCCTGGAGGATGATAACATCTCCCTCATGAGAAAATGAGCTAAAGAGAGAGAGAGAGACAGACAGAAAGAGAGAGAGGGGGGGGGGAGAAAAGAGAGAAAGAAAGAAAGAAAGAAAGAAAGAGAGAGAGAGAGAGAAAATGTGAGAAAGAGTAAGACAGATAGAGAGGAAGAAAATCTAGTTTGCTTAAAAAAACGGATAACAAACCCCGCTAATCTTGGCCTTTCATGACATTCTGGCTCATCTCATACCCAAAGACATTGAGATGACAGTTAAATCAGATCAGAGAAAGGGCTGAGAAATGTTTTTCCTCATAGTACCTGCAAAATAGGTCTGCAGAGTGCTGTTATCATGACTCCCTCAGGCATGTCTTGAAGACGGACATAACATAGTGACTGTGCCCTGAGCAAAGCCTCATTTAGACACGCGACCAGGCCATGGGGGCCACGGGGAAATATCAACCCCTGGAGTTTTTTGAAAGCATGTTTGCATTAACTCCACGAGGGCCGTCATGTTTAGCTCTGGCCATTTATGTGTTTAATGGACTGTTTCTGCTTGGCTGCCCAGTAATACAGTACTTGAAAAATCAAGTGTTGCATGAGAAACATCACATGTGCCGAAGGTTTTATAGCAATGTGAAGTTTGATCATACAGATGGCTTTAAGGGCTCACATTTTGACAGTGGTTTTCTGCATGCACAGAGACATGAAGAATAGGTCTTAGTGGCGCCATACAATTGATCATTTTGTTGGTTAGCCTAGGGCTTAGAGGAAAAGGAACAATGCATTTTTTATTCACTGCAGTCTTGGCATACTTTAGGCCTATAGTGCCCCTTTCTGCCAGCAATTGCTTGACAATTTGTTCATCACAAAGTGAATTAGCTATACCAGTTATATTGGATTGATAAAGATTCCTAGACACATTTATTTTCTGATTTACTGAAAATAACAATGTAACAAAAAAGACAGAATCTCAGAACACCATTGTGTCACGCTTGTGTTGAAAACATTGTTGATGCCTTTTTATTTAGCATTGCAAATGCTTTAGGATCCTTTGTGTGGACACAATACCTTGTTGCGTTTCCCCCGCATCTTTCAATTCAATACCCCAGCAACTGCTTTTATTGTACCAACCGATCATTGTTCATGTGCAATAGATCAGCATTATGTACCACGTTTCACTCGCTTTTTTTTCTTCTTAATTTTGTTTTTGGCAAAGTTAGACCCAAAAGGGGTCTGCGTCTCCTCAAAGGGCAGACATTAAAATGAACTCCAAACAGGATAATGTCAGGACAGGATGGTGGACCGCAGTGAACCACGTAACCCTGGTGATGGGGGAAAAACCTGTCACTGTACGAAAGCAAAAATGGGCCAGTAAGGCAGCTCATGAAATTAGTGTCTGGGTGAGTAAATAGCTCTTTTCTTGCCATCCCACACTCAGTTTAAAATAAAATAAAAACTTTAAAAATATTCCCGTAGCTTTGCACCTTTCTTCTAAAACAATTTGATAAATTTGGATCATAAGAGGACTGTTACTTTGGATGTAGAAATTTGGCATGGGGTCTGTGCTGCTGGGAGTTGTTCCATAGCCGAGATAATTGAGAACTACTATCTACAGTATAAAGTGTCTTTGGACTCCTGACAGCTTTGTCCACGACTCCCACTGTGTGGAAGCCTGAGCCTTGGTAGCTTTTGCCCAGAAAAAGGCAAAATGTGTGTGTGTGTGTGTGTGTGTGTGTGTGTGTGTCTGTCTGTCTGTCTCTGTCTCTGTGTCTCTGTGTCTCTCTCTCTCTCCCTGTGTGTGTGTGTGTGTGTGTGTGTGTGTGTGTGTGTGTGTGTCTGTGTGTGTCTGTGTGTCTGTGTGTGTGTGTGTGCCTGTAGACCCACAATATGCTCTGAGTCTCTTGGTGACTTAGGAAGTCATAAAAATCAGTTCCAAATATCACTGTTCTCCTTAATGCTGCAAACTGGCAGACAATGGAAACTATCACACTAGGTATAAGTAGAATTATGAGCTGACGTCCAAGAGCCCTTGCGAGGCATCCAAGTATGACCGCCTGAGTTCTCATGATGATGCCTCCTGCTAAACAAATGAACACAAGTCTTTTAGGACTATGCGTCTCCACTAAGTGTAGATTTTTGTGGGACAGTAAACAGCACTGAGTGAAATTGCACTGTGGATCAAATTCACTTTTCACGCTGACCTCTTGGCAAGCCAGGCTTGAAGATTTTCTCATTTGGTGGGCGGGGAGCAGCAAGTCTGGGTCGATATGTCTGTTGTGTGAGCATGGATATGTGTGTGATAGTGGGAGTGAAAGAGTGGAAGACAGAGTGAGCGAGAGAGAGAGGGGGAGGGAGAGAGAGAGATAAAGAGGGGAAGAGGGAAACATAGAGTGCATGAGGGAGAAAGAGATAAAGACAGAGAGAGAGAAAAAAAGGGAGAGAGAGAGAGAAAGACAGAGAAAGAGAAAGAAAGAGAGAGAGAAAGAGAAGGACAGAAAGAGAGAGAGAGAGAGAGAGAGAGCAAGTAAAAGAAGGTGAAACCTCAGTGAGAGTGTGAGTGTGTTTCCCTTTGTCCCCCTCTGGCAGGTCTGAGGCAGTGGAGCAGGAGCTTACAAGCAGAGCAGTACCTACGTCTCCTCTCTTCCAGCGTGTAGGACACAAAACAGGACAGCCTCCAACCAGCCAGCCAGCCAGCCTCCCCCCACCTTCTCTCTCTCTCTCTCTCTCTCTCCCTCCCTCTCTCTTTCTCTGTCTCTCTCTCTCACCCTCCCCTTCTCACTCTCTCCCCCTCTCCCTCCCTCTCTCTCCCTCCCCCTCTCTCCCCCTCTCCTGCTCCTCCGTCTCTCCCTCACTCCAGCTCGGTCTCACCCAGCTGTTCTGCTTAGGCTGCAGACATGAACGACATCAAACTGGCCCTGCTGGGCAGCAAAGGAGCTGGAAAATCAGGTGAGCCTCTCATCTGTAGCGATCACACACTTTTCACACTCAACATGCTTTCCAGGCAGGGGCTCAGCATTTAAAATGATCTGCTGCAAAAGGTAGATTTTTGCTAGACAAATGTTTTAAGATGATGCACATCCATAGCTGGAGTCAGATTGTGTTTTGTGTGTCACTTTTGTAACTGTGTTACTGTGGGCTCAGTCCGCTGCACTAATGTACTGTATGGGCCTGGCAGACTTTGACAGGCAGCGTGATGAATGATGTCCACTCTGCATGACTGCACTTTTTAATGTTCACTGTGCCGGGTTTTTTTGTTGTATGAATTAGGTCACTGTTAAACAAATCATCCAAAGGGGAAATTAAAATTGATGGTTGTAACAAGCAAGTAATTGGTATAACTGATGAGGGATTTTTTTTTTTTTTCTCCGACATTGAATAGGGACATAGAGTCCCTCAGGCTGCATACCTGTACTGATGACTATTAAATAATCGCAGAATAATTACCCATGGTCCCCCGGGGCCAAAAATTAAGAGCCAGTGGTGAAGACCAGTGTAACAAAGTCCTCTAATCAAGGAGACTCACACAGGACAAGAGAGACTGGGAGAGACACACATCCCAGATACATCTTGGCAGATGTGAGTGAGTGTGTGTCATGAGAACAGGACTTTGGTTTTAGCCTTATGGATGCAAGGGGAGTTAGACGGAGGCTTCATGAAAACATAGCAGCGTTCTCATGACATACACAGAGCGAGTGTTTGTACATGGAAACTCAAGCCCTGATTTCAACGGAGGGGGTGAGCCAACCCGGCTTCATGGCTCAAATATTTAATATACGCCAGGCAGTGCGCTCATGGCCAAAAAAGCGCAGCAAGAAATGTAAGTGGGGGTACCAGGGGTGCCAAATCCACCCCGGTGCACATTGCAGAAGAGTCCAAGCCTTTGATGGGAGCAGGGATTGACTCTTCCCCTCTTGTACCCTCGTTTCCTGGGCTCTGTGTTCCCGGCCAAGCTTTAACAGCATTGTTTGCGGCTCAGACGGATTGTTTTCAGCTCGTTTCTCTGCTATTCTCTAATATGGTTCCTTCCTTCTTCCATGCCCACTCTTCTCCCTCCCCCCATTCTTCTCCCCCGTCTTCCCCATCTCTGTCTCTGTCTCTATCTCTGTCTGTCTCACTGACTCTTTATCTCTCTCTCTTTCTCTCTTTCTCTCTCTCTCACACACACACACAAACACACTTTCTTTTCTTTTTTTATTCTTTCTTTCTTTCTTTCTTTCTTTCTTTCTTTCTCTCTCCCTCTCTCTCTCTGTCCCTCTCTCTCTCTCTTTCATGCTTCACAGCGGTTCTGGTGCGGTTCCTAACCAAGCGATTCATCGGGGAGTATGCGTCCAACACAAGTGAGTCTCTCTCCCCCACCTGCACGTGTTTAATGATGTGACTGGGTTACTGGTGCTGAACTTATACGTCTCTCACCAGCCAAAACTGCTGCCCCTGGCCCCGCACCAGCAGCCATCACTGAGCACAGAGCTTTATTGTGTCCCGCAGTCATGGGAAATATGACGGCGGCCAAACTGACGCACATGCCTCTAAGATTAAGTTTCTCATGTAGGAAAAGAAAGAAAGAAAAAAAACATGTGAGCTGATTATGGCGTTTAAAACTCAAAGGCAATAAAACAATTGTGTAAACATCCTGACTTTAAAGACAGCCAATGGATTTGATGAAAACGTCTCACAGAGAGAGTTGAGTGAAGTCATGGGCTCGTCCCATTAGTCTGCGGGTGTCTCTGCAATGGCCGCCCCTTTCATGTTGTCATGTTCTGAGCGGTGTATGATTTCCGAGCGCTCATGGCTAATTCCCCCTAAATCTATTAGCTTGTCTTCTCTGACAGGACGGCCATGCCAGGGATTTTTGGGGGCTTACAGTAATCATTGCTCCTCGTTGCAGCTGCATTTTGTATCGCGTTGCACACACTGGCTCTCGCCTCGCACTGCTGTCTCACGTGGCCCCTTTTATACATTCTATTTACATTTTACTATCCCCTACATTTCTGCGAGCCAGGCTTTTTTATTTGGCACACATGTTGGGTCATAACACACACACACAAAAAAAAAACATCTCTTTCAACCTGTTTTGTTTGCAGATTCCTTATACCGTAAAAGGCTCTCCATTGATGGGAGACAGTTGAACCTGGAAGTCTTTGATCCCTGCTCACAGGTATGTGGTCATATCCCTAACTGCTGCTACTCACAGATAATAGCCGCTGATCACTAAAGGGGGCTGTGCAGCGAGCTTGAGTCGGACCCGGCTCCATATGGAGTCTGTATGCCGGGGCTCTTATAGGCTTTATGACAGGGGACCCCCCCTGAGGTTCAGAGAGCTGGTGCGTGGCACGAAACTCGGCCTTTGAAAGCTGAGAGCAGCGGAGGAGCGGCGGCAGCACCAGAGCGTAGGCTACAGCACTCACGCCTGCCTCTCTGCATCTGGGACCTCTTATCGACCCCTGCACTTCTGAGCCTCGCTCGCTCGCTACACGAGCCCCACAGTCCAGGTACCAGGATGGATGTGGGTGCTGTCCACTTTTTGTGACATCTTAATTACGTGAAAGCCATTCAACAGGTTACCAGGTTCTCAGTCTCTAGATTCACAACCACCACACCCAACACACGTGCACGCTCATGCACACACACACATACACACACACACACAAACACACACACACTCTCACACACACACAAACACACACCCATGCACACAAAGACAAGTTTACAGAGATGAAACAGTAAGAGAAAAATAAAAAATTCTCTATCTTGACACAAGAAGCATTTACTGGTCCCCAGAGCCCTGTTGGAGGAAAATGTGAAACTTGTGTCGGAGCGTAGCTGCTATCTCCCCTGCTGTTTGATACCCCGACTGCTTTATGGCAGCGGCAGAAGGAGCTAATGGAAAGTGAGATCGTCTGCCTGTTTATGTCCCCTTGTTTCACCCGCTCCCGGGCACCTTTTTGTTTTTTTGCAAGGCCGGGTTGGAAGAGTGGCCCCCTTTGATCATCGGACCCCAATGTCGCTTCCCCCTCCTTTCTCCAACATCCCCTCCCGGCCTCCCCAACCTCCCCAAACCCCTCTAACCCCCTCTAACCCCCTCCACCCCTCCCTGTTGACTCTTTCCTTCCTCCCCTCAGACAAGTGAGAGCAGATGCATCCTGGAGGAGCCCGTAGAGTGGGCCGATGGCTTTGTCGTCGTCTACAACATCAGCGACCGCACGTCCTTCCTCAATGCCAAAAACATCCTGTGCCAGATCAAAGAGACCCGTGGAGGGGAGACCTGCAAGGGGTGAGTGGCGTTGTGAACCCCCTGACCCCCAGGGGGACTGATGTGGGCATAGGATTGGGTGGGGGTGGCTGTGGTGGTCAGGACCTTTCTCGGAGGGATTAATGAGGACCATTTGTAGAGTCCTGTATTGCTTGTGCAGGTTTCGTGCTGTGGGCATGAATTTCAGCTGAGGACTGAGAAAATGTGGCATTGACAGGAATAAGCAAATAAAAGAAACAATTGGCTAACTCAGATCAACGTGGGTGGGATTGGTTTGTCAGTGTGTCCCAGAGCTGATAACTGTTACAGCCTGATGCACACAGACACACAGACACACACGCACACACACACACACACACACACACACACACACACACACACACACACACACACACACCCACGAACGCATGTACACACACGCATATGTGCACACACACACACACACACGCACCCTCACCCACACATACAGGCACACGCACACACACACACACACATGCACCCCACACACAAACAGACGCACAGACACACTCTCTCAGTTCTGTTCTGTTAATTGTTAGAGAGAACACACATCCGTTCTCTGGAGAGCCCTCCATAACGTTTCCTAACCGGATTGATGTAGCAGAACTGGGGGTATTCACCGAACAATTGTCACTTGAAAGTCATTTGCTGACAGTGGTAAGTGAGGGTGTGAAGTAGGCAGCTGGCAACCATTAAAGCTCTCACACATACATGGAGAGTGAGATCAGATGGGTGGTCATGCTTCAGTCCCCCTTTCCGTGCGTTCGCTCGCACAGGGCCAAGGCGTTTTGACACGCTCGGGAGGGAAAAAAAGACATGACACAGGGCTCAGCAAAAGCACAATTTACGGCCCTGTTTGACATTTGACACACGTTTTTTTTGCCCCTTTGCCTCCTTAGCATGTCTCGGGTACAGTGCTTTATTGTTTGTTCGAGTTCAGAAAGTTCTGCTCGGCCATATGGGTGTGTAAACACTCCCAGTGAAAAAAAAAGGAAAAAAAAGAAAAGAAAAGAAATGAGCTTGGAAGAGTAATCAGTCTTCATTACTCCCGTGTTGGCCAGGGAGGTGGACATCCCCATCTGCCTGGTGGGGAACAAGCAGGACCTGTGCCACAGCAGGCAGGTGAGCGAGGAGGAGGCCCGCGCCGTGGCCCTGGAACACAAGTGCCACTTCCAGGAGGTGTCGGCGGCCGAGGACTACCTGGAGATCGCCAACCTCTTCACCAAGCTCATGCGGCACGTCATGGAGCACCTGAAGTACCGCGCCGACCGCAGACGCTACAGCGGCTCCAAGTCCATGGCCAAGCTCATCAACAATGTCTTTGGCAAGAGGAGGAAGTCCGTCTGAGTGGGCCTTACAGGGGCTGCCAAGGGGATACATGCTCAGACGAATGCCTTATTCACTTGCACAAGTGTGAAAAATCTGTGTTGTCTCTCGTGCAGATGTTAAGTGTTGTGTTTCAGACAAGGTTTTGACTATTCACACAGTGAAGTCATAACTGTTCTTAGGTCTTTGTTCTGAGAGGGCTAGAATTTTCTAATGTGTTTCTATTTCTTTCATGACTGTTACAAGGATAGGTTAGCATCACATTCAATACAGTGACACAAATGGTAAGGTGGTAAGGTTGTCCTATGTTAACTGCATAATACAATGATCAAAATGTCTGGACAAAATACCCAAGAACCTGAAAAGGAAAAGTTATTTCTTGTCATAATAATACAGACAAAATAACATGGAGTTATTACATGTATAACATGTATAGTAATACAGACAGTCTGACATGTAACATGCCTACTTTGAGAAATGGCAAAGAGAGTAATGTGTTTTGAACTATGATAAAGTGTACCCTGAAGAACTTTTTATGTATATAAACACACATAATAAGACTTTTGTCTTTTCAACTAAGCACTAGACATTTTTCTTAAAGCACTCATGATTTGTTGGACAAAGTGACTCAATAGCCTCCGCATGTAGGAATGCAACATAGCCTACGATAGCTCCATCTCTTAGGGAGCTGTAATGAGGTGAGAATTATGGGTAAATTACCCCTGAACAACAGAGTATGGCACAGGATTGCAAATAAATCCCCATGGAATCTCTGCCCATTTTTAAAATGGGCAGCTTTTCATCTTTTGTTGTAACGATGGGTAAAATTGCTTTCTGTGGAAGAAAAAGAACAAAAGCAGTTAAAGCTATTTCTAGCATAACTGTAATGGTATGTGTTTGGTATTTTTATTGCATGCAGATATATAACAGCAATGGTATGTTACGCATTTGGTGAACGTATCAGAACTATAAGTAGCCTAGAGAAATGACTTTTGATGTCTGACAGCATCAATTTACTGAGATGGACCAACACATCTCTAACCATTTACAGGTGTTTCATTTTCAGAATGCTGATTAATTTTGTAGTATAGTATCCAGGCATTGTGCGTAGACCTTAAGTTTCTATCTGATCCTCAGAAACCTTGAGGAATCCACAATAACAGTCTACAGCAAAATACCCTTATCACAAAACAGCATTCTGTGAAAATGGCATTTGAGCAAAATAATCCCCTATTGTATTGCTGTACACATTGTACAGTGTTATTTTGAGAACTTAATAAACAACTTAATAAAGCGCTTTGGAACTGCGAATTCCCATCATTCCACGTTACCTAACACAGCACATATTGTAAGAACATGTATTTATACTGTACACACAGAGGTAGATGTGTTATTATTGTGCCATCTGACAGATCAGAATTTGCTATGTGTGGATGAAAGTTGTAATCACAGCAGCATACAGGGAGAATAAAGAAAAATAACAACAAACGTCCACTGTGTCAGTAGCATTTAAATAAGACACGTTTGATGTGCAGTTTCTCACAGCTCTTTCTGCATAAAATGCTTCCTTCCTTTTGACATTGATTGAAACCAAAGCCAGCATAGAGTACATGGCTTCACTGCTGTGGAAGGCTTAAAGTGTATGCTTTTGATTCACAAAAAAAGAAGCATGAGCATCATCTGGTGTCTATTATCTTCACAGACACAGATTGGACATGACCTGTTAAGTTGTTATGGTTTTGTTGGACTGTACTGAACCATCCAACAGATTTTTGAAAATAACAGAAGAGTTTTCTGAAATTTCAACTCCAAGTATGGAAACCAAATCAGCAACCCTGGCATAGCCTTTATACATAATTGAAAACTGTAATTATATTTTATGTCTGGGCCATTAAGTTTATATCCAGGGAATTAGGTCATTTGTTGACATAAACTAAAAACACAAAATTAGATTCACATTTGGCAAAGCCATTACATTCAACATTTATGGTGTGGAGGAGGTTTACATGACATAAACACACATCAAGCTATTCTCCCTGTTGTGAGAGAATCACATACGTTCCTCCTTCATCATTCTCCTATCTTGTAATGATTAATTAACAAATAATCTACTAATAAAATATAATCTAAGCACTCTTTATTACATTTTTAAAGGGAAGGAAGAACAATACTATGCTTGAGTTTGCATGGGAGCTTTCCAGGGCCTTTCATTTCAGGTTACTCCAGAGGTGCCACTACAGGGAAAAAGTTTGGATGATGATGCCTAGTAATGACAGGTTGCTCTATTAATACTGCTGGTAATGGAAGGGGTTCCCATTAACTGTATTCTTTTATAAGACAAGACAAACCATTTCTAACGGTGCCCATAGATTACTCTACTCCAATACTCCACTGGCCCTGCGTTTGAATTTTCTTGTAATATCAAAAATAACCACTAGATGGAGACTAATACACAAGAATTCGATGTGCGGAGTCGTGGAGAAACGTTAGATTAAATTTTATTTGTCTCAGATTGACAGCACTAGAGAGGTTTTAATAATATGGGCCTGATAACACAATGTAGGCTTACTAGTAGGCCTTATATGTTCTGAGCTAGTGATTATTGCCCTTTCTATTGGGTTATTTTAATAAAATCATATAAAAACTCAAGAAAACACATGCAGATTATTTGCCTAAATGTTGCCAGCATCTGTAAAATAAAACAATTACACTAGCCAAAAGTCTAATGCATTCTTATTGACGTTCAAGAATGTCTGTAAGGTTGTCCTACATCAGCCACCGTACTCCGCCCTCCTTCAGTAGAACCATACAGTCATTGGTAAGAGCAGAAAACTTTAGAAAGTGTCGCAGCGAATTGTCCACCTAATACACAGCAGCTGACCATTACAGGTGAAGAACGCGTCCAAGAGGAGTCTGGCATAGAACGGATGGTAAATTAATGTTTTATTGAAGGATTTGTATTGCTTTTCTTGCTAGATTGATCTTGAGAGAAGTTGATGCCGAATGAAAACGTCCAAGCTAACTTCTTTTGTTGCCATAGCAACACACGCCAAAAGCCTTAGTGAGTGTAAGTGTTGCATTCACTTGTGGCGAACGATGCCCAAAGATTGGATTGTTTTGCTCTATACTCTGTACTCTCTGCTGTTTACATTAGCACATATTTTATTGATAAGTACCCGTTTAATATGTGCGTATATTTTGTTGCACCTGAACATCAGCAACCGTGATTACAGTGTCACTTAATGAAGCCGTGCTAGCTGGTAGCTGACATTGGAAGGGTAGCTAATGGACAGAACGCACAAAGCGAGATCTCAAAAACGTTGTGGTATTTACATTGACAATAAGAAGAGAAAGTTCGCTTTGCCATAACTCAATAAACTCAATTTAATGAGCGTGGTTTTATTGCTACTTCAGCTTAGAGCACATCGAATGTGTTGAAACATCAGCGAGCATTAAAACACCTATTACTATGCAGGTTCTATGCCAGATAATTATATTTAGCTGGAACAGGTCACAGAAAGTTAATTGCTACTTGTATGAGATTTAAATAATTATTGGCTCCAAGCAGCTGGGTGTTTCTTGCTCCTGCAACATTGCCTTTCTTGCTGAAGAATGTAATGCTCCAGTTTCACTTTTTCCCAGTTGACATGATAAAATGGGTGCAGGTCTGGGCGATATGAGTACCGTGGGGAAAAGGTTACTAATTTAAGTGACAAGAGATCCATTACTGAATATCCATTATCTGATCTCTATTTCTTTCCAGCGTATTGTTCAGAATCTGTGCACCCCACTTTACAGTATTTTAGTGTGAATAGCTGATGTCTAGACCTGTTATTATCATGGAGGCTTTCAGCAAAAAAGTGGAGGGGAATCTAACCTCTGTTGCTGTTTGAAAATTCAGCGGACAATTTTGTATAAAATCAAAGTAGATTAACAGTAATAGGCTTGTACTCCTGCAGGCTAATGCACAGGATAACATAGACATGTACGCTGAAATTTCTTGTTTTCTGTGTGGCTTAAATCCTCCATCTACATTGAGAGGGATTTCACTTTTCTGAAGATTTTATTTCAGAAAATGGCCATTGGTGTAGAATACAGAAGAATCCAGAGACCAAAGCTCTGTGACAGATGTCTGAATGCCTGCTATCATTTCAGCTGTGATTTTTTTATTCTTAATTATTTCTCTCACAGGAACTTACTGACATTTCAGAAACTGTGCCCTACAGAGACAAGCTGAGCTGGTGCCATTAAACCAGTGACACATGCTTTTGAATATGTTGTTGAGCATTATCTCCTAGCAACATGTGAACTCTACTGAGCAAGTGGGAGCAACTTGATCTTTTGGTTCTTTAGAACAGAGCAAGTTCATCCAGTCTCTACTGATCAATCAAACATGACTTGAAAGAAACCACAAAAGCACAATTGGTTATTCAAAATGACTAAATAGCCCACTGGAAGTGCCCTAACCACAGAGCCGACAGCTTAGATTTTTAACAATAGGTTTCAGATGATAAGGAAACCAGAAAAGAATCACAGTTGAAGTAGTGCAGTGTCTCTGTGGGCATATTTGTAGCAAGGATGCTTTATGTTGAAAGCATTCTCAAGTATGATCTCTGTCAAAACACCAGATAAGTAGCCTTGTATTTCATTATGTGGAAAAAAAGCCCTCCTCTTTGATGTACTAAGAATACTTTGTCAGTTTGTCTTCAGACATTTGCAGACTCCACCATCATATGACGAGAGCATTATGACAAGATTATAGATGCCCTGCTATGGTATAGCTCCCACAAAAGAGGCTTATTTAAGCAAAGTGCATCTAAGATTTCCCTCGCCTATATTTGTAGTCTAGACATGCTCATCTTCCTTCAGCAGGTAATATAATTCCAAGGCTCATTAAGATGGCGAGGTTTATCATTTGTCATCAAAGGCAGTTGTCAATAAATAATTAAGCTGCAGATGATGAGAATGAAATATTTAGCCTAGCCAGACTACAGAGAGAAAGGCTGGTTGTGCATGCCACATGTGTACTCCTTAAATCTAAACAGTTTATTTTTTTGGCAGTCTCTTTCTATCCTTTGCTTGGAGGTGTGCTGAGGTGAAGGCGTATTCGGAGGAAGTTGTTGAATAGCACGGTGATGAAGTAGTCTAACATTCCAAGATTCCTCCGCAGTTACAGTCTGGTCTACAGCGTGCCAAGTGGATTTTTTGAAGTCAGAGCCTTGACGATCAGACCCTTAACCTTCTGCTTCAATAAGAGCTGCTCACACAGTTATTACTCCATACCTCCATTTGCATTTGAACTGGGACTGCTTAAAAGGGTGGGCACACTTTCAAAGGGAAGTGATTCTGTCAAATAGTGTGCAGTCTGCACTGTTGCAGAGGAAAAAAGGGCCTGCATACATGGAAGAGAGAGTAGAATTAAAGAAGAGTTTAGAACATGGAACAAAAAGGAGACGAGAGCAGAACAAAGGGAAGAGTGAGCAGGGAGAGACAGATTGAGAGAGAGACACGCTGTGAAGCAAGGGGAGAGAGACAGCAGGAGAAAACTCAATCCAGGCCTGGAATTATCTCTGTGTGTCCAGGCATCATTCCGATGTCACATTTAATTTGCGTCGCCCGTCGAAACAGAGCATCTCTCTCTCGCAGCCGAGGGAAACAATGGGTATTTCCGTCTGCAAACAGTCTGTAAATAAACGCTAATGGGCGTCTGACAGTTATGGCACGGGGATGAAAAATGCAGTGGGATCGATTGCTGACATTCTATCTGCCATAATTACTTTCTACTGGGTGCTCTGTGAGATCTGAAGATGCACCAGGAAGTGCGCGGTCCGTGCTGAGGCTGGGGCTGGCTGGCGAGATGCTACGATGCCTCAGTCTTGGCTAATGATTCTTGCCTCTCTAATACTCTCTTGAGTGTGAGCGTCTTGATCTTTGGGATGCATTCCACAGACTGATAACACAATGTTTCTCATTCCTTAGAAAAATGAAAAAGAAAAGACAGTGTTATCTTTTCTGTTTTTTTTCTGCTAAAGGATGGATACCTGTGAAAAAAAATTGTGAAACATAGCTGTGAAACCTTTTTCACTTTGACATGTTCACTCTCAAGACAGAAAAAAAAACTGTAACTAAGAAAAAAAAAATAACTAAGGTAAAACCGATGTAACTGCCACGATGCTGTGTAACTTCCTTTTTTTGTCCACAGGTTGTTGCGACTGCAGGGAACGGCAAGGGCCAAACTGATGGAATTCCTTGAGTCTCCCCCAACGCGGTGAGCGCTCACACATGTTAAACCTCTCTCCTAATTCGGCTTGGTGGCAATCTCTGGTGACACATCCGTGCAGTCCGTGACAGCTCGTGTACAGGTGGCCTGCTGAGCTGAGACGCAGAAGGTGGGCTGCCTGCGATCGGAACAGGCTATTATTCCCCCTTCTCCCGGCTCTGCCTTGTGAAACGTGTCATTCACGCGAGCCCCAGTTCTGTCACGCGCGCTAGATGATTAGCTCCCAGTGTCTGAAGTTCTTCCTCTCCTCTCCTGTCTGTATCATGTGTCATGCCAAATTACTTTTCAATTAGCCTAAAATTTTTGCCCCATAGTTATGCAGATGTTCGGTATCTCCATGCTTCTGGGCAGCCTATTAATTTCTATAGTTTTTATGTTATTTTATCACCAAAATGCCTAATGTAAGCAGAAATTGGTCTTATATAACGTTATATTTTAGATGTTGATGTAACTGGTAAATTACAGAATAAAATGAACTGTAATAGAGTTTAATTTAACCATGAGTTCTGGGCTCACTGTTTACTAATTACACTCTAGAGAGTGAAACAGCTACTCTCGCCTGTATCCGGTGTCAGTTTTGACTGAAATGCTGTAACAAAGGTTTCAGTGTATTTTTCCATTGTTATTAATTCAGCATAACATAATGATGAGTTTACCCATGTATTAAGTTCTAATACAAAGTTATAGCCCCTTTATTATATATAGCAAAAATACATTAATGCTGTGATCTCAATTCATTTTTACTACGATTTTATGTGAAAGACCTACAGCAAAAATACATTAATACTGTGATCTTAATTATTTTTTACGTTTATTTTAATGCCTCGTTACTTTAGTTATCCCTGCTCCTTCTATAAGTGAAACAGCACAGCAGAAACGGTTGTTGGCTCCGTCAAAACAGTCCACTTGCAAGGCCATCCCACTGTACTGCCAGTGACCTGTTTTAAGGTCAGGTAGCTTTTCAGGCCTCACCCTGATATCTCCTTTCCCCCGGGGCTCATCACCAGGCGTGCACTCCCTGTGGCCTTGGTGTGGTCACGATCGCTTGGATACCACTCAGCCAGCCAGCCAGCCAACCAGCCCCTGGGACTTGGTGCCGTCTGTGGCAAAACAAGCGCTGATTAAGGCTATTGGGATTCCAGGGGAAAACTGTCACAAGCTTTTTTAGCCGGCCGATACGATTGGGGGTGGGAGATGGGCTGATGGGCGATTGTCCGGCCGGCCTGGCCGCCCGCTATGGGACTGCTGTCAGGGAAGAGATAGGCTAACGCTCCCCGAGAGAAAAGGTTAAAGACACCGTTTCCCTGTTAATTATTAATGCCCCGTCCGTGTGTGGCAGATGCACTCCAGCGCTCCCTGCCATCACTCCTCAATGGCTGTACATTTCATTTAGCTACCAGAGTAGTAGCTGGATAAATCGTCCATAATATTAATATGGCTACTTAAGACAATAAGTGGGCCTGGGAAGGAGAATCCTCCTTGTTGGGCTACGTTGGCTGACATCAGAAAGGGTCAAGATGGGAGGTGGTTGTGCGTGAGTGTAGGTCATGTGTGACAAGCCACAAAGCATTCGTGATAAGATAGGCATTCACATTCACCTGTTATTAGGTTAGGTAAACCACCCACTCGTGTACCTTAAGTGGATGCTGGAGTGTTATCTGCTCATTTTAAATAACTAATAATTGAGTTCTGCGTGATTGTTAAATTCCATCTTATCACTTGTCAGTATGACTTAAGATGCCCTTCTTCAAGAGGACTTGACTTTCCTCTATCACAGTTACACATTAAAAATACATTTGGCAAATTAATTAATTCATGTGAGGTAATCTTGACATTTCTGTCATCAACACAAGCGCTAGAGCCAACGTCGAATACAGTCTGACAGGAAAGTAGCTTTTCTGTTGTGCATAGAAATTGACATTAACCTGCACGCAATGTTTTGTTTATTCTGAAGTCATTTTGTGTGCCTTCATGTCCATTTAGAAGATAGTCAAGAAGCAAAAGTCAATCAGCTTTTTTAATATACTTTTTATATTTTATATTTCTGAATAGACAGATATAAAAAAAACAGATATTAAAAAAAAATGTCAAAGTGTCGTAGAGCTTTTCATTGCTGGAGCTTATCGTGTCTCTGTGAGAGGTATTATCCAGGTCTTGTTGAGCATGGTGAAGACAGCATTTGAATGACCCTGCAGCATTGCGACTGTCACCACTCAGCCTCCGCCAGGACGTTTGGGGTGGGGATGGAGGGATGATGGGGGGGTGTGGAGGGGTGCCTGCTGCAGCACCTGCTGCGCCACCATTGGCTCTCCTCCCAGCCTCACCTGAGCTAACCTCAGGTTTACAAGGGCTCGCCTGCTTATCTTTCCCAGGTTGGGTGACATAAAAGCATCCCCGAAGATTTTCTCTGAAAGCGGTCAGAGGTAGAGAGAGAACAAGAGAGCGAGAAAGAGAGGGAGACAAAGAAAAATCGAGGCAAATGATTATTGATCATTTCAGGGAGGGGAAAACTAGTCTGCCGGCTTATCAGCAGTGACTCTGCAGTGCGTGGGTTGTTTTTGTGATTGTTCGCCGCAGTTAGGTGATCTGTCAGGACGCCGAAGGTATTTATTTATTTATTCTATTTACTTTCCCAGTTTGGCAGCCTGGGCTTCCTGCACGTGGGGTTCACACAACCTGAAATGGACCTGCCTTACTTGCCTCTGTTACTGTGTCTCTGTTCCTTTCTCTTTCTATCCTCTCTCACATCCCTCTCTCTGCCTCTCTCTCTCTCTCTCTCTCTCTCTCTCTGCCTCTCTCTCTCTCTCTCTCACATCCTTCTCTCTTTCTCTCTCTCTCTCTCTCTCTCTCTCTCTCTCTCTCCTTCTATCTCTCTAGCTGAGGCAGACAGAGGCGTCTGGAGCTGGTCGAGAGATGGCCTCCCAATGGACTCGTGTGAACAGCGCCGAGAGGAAGGTGCCTCACACGCGCATGGAGGACGAGATCGACATCCAGGTACAGACACACACACACACCACACATCCCCAGTCTGTGCCCAGCACCAGCAAATCCTTGTCGGCCATTACATGTTAGCATGACCTCTGCTGGCTCTGAGCAATTAGCACTCTAGCCAGGGGTGCAGAAACACTTGTCTGTCTGTCAGGCACCTGAGAATGTCTGGGCCTCCCCCACAGCGCCCCCCACTGCCCTGGGGAGCAGCTGCAGGATAGTGAGATTATAATTGCCCCCACCAACACACACACACATGCATACACACACAAACATACACGCATGCACACATACACAGACACACTCACACACTCATGCACACACATACACAGACACGCATGCACAAAAACATACACACACACACTACGCAAACATACACACATGCGTGCATGCTTCCTCACCCCACACACACACACACACACACACACACACACACTCACACACACACACACACACACCTCCCCCCCCACACACACACTCCCTTTCACACACACCCTTTAGGAGGGCAGGCGATGTAGTCTTTGCCAAATCCGCAGCAGGCAATGCTCAGCCTTGCATGCACAGAGATAATGATCAAGTTAATTAGACCTGAGATTGAATGAACTGCGGCAGCAACTTAATCATTTGTAACTTGATTAGAAATACTATATTCTCCAGCTCCAGAGACTGGCAAACTCAAAAATTAAGTTCCACTTTAGGATCCGGGTCTCCGGTTAATGGAGTATAGGAGACAGGAAAATAATTTTTGGAAAAGGAGAAAAAAAAATATAGCAGCAGCCTGAAAGACCAGCCATTATTCTTAGTGTGTGTGTGTGTGTGTGTGTGTGTGTCTGTGTCTGTGTGTTTGTGTCTGTGAGTGTTTGTGCATGCTTGGGGCATATGGATGATGGGTGGGTGGCTTGCCTTGCTGTGAATGTCACTGGATTTCCAGATCAGACACGTAACGTTCAACCAACACTGGCATTTCATCTTTGTGCTCTCAGCAAATCTACTCCTTTGGGAGGAAACTAGGTCAAGGAAGCTTCGGGGTCGTCTGCGAAGCCACCCACAAAGAGACGCAAAAGAAGTGGGCCATCAAGAAGGTGAACAAAGAAAAGGTATGTGTACGTGTGTGTGTGTGTGTGTGTGTGTGTGTGTGTGTGTGTGTGTGTGTGTGTGTGTATGTTTGTGTGTGTGTTTACATTGCCTTTCAGGATATAATGACAGCTGATGTATAAAGAAAAAGAAGAAAACATCCTCAGTGCAGACTGTTATAAAAACAGTGCATTCAGTTAGGAGTGTGTGTATCTGTCTCTTGTGTGTGTGTATGTGAGTGTGAGTGTGTGTGTGTGTCTGATTTGTGTGTGTGTGTGTGTGTGTGTGCACAGGCAGGGAGCTCTGGAGTGAAACTGCTGGAGAGGGAGGTGAGCATCCTAAAGCGCGTCAATCACGAGCACATCATTCACCTGGAGGAGGTGTTTGAGACACCAAAGGTGAGCGGGAACAAACGGCACTTAGAAATATCAACTCCGGAGCCCTCAGAGCCTCTGTGCTCCATGATCATAATAAAACACGGGGGAAAGCTTTTAACCTGCCTTTATTGTGTGCATGCTGCTGCGTGATTTAAGATATTGATTTTCTACGCTCTACTTCTGGGCCTGTTTGAGTCTGGGTTGGCTCAGTAAGTTTGAAGAATACACTGAGTCAAGGACTGATATTGTGGAGGGGTTTGTGTATTGTATTTAAATAGTGTGTGTGTGTATTGTATAACACATTGTATGTGTATGTGTTTTTATGTGCACACGTGTCCCTGGCAAAATAGTTGTGTATACAAGAATGTGTTTGTGTGTGAACATGTGTGAATACTGTACATTTGAGTGTGTGTGTGTGTGTGTGTGTGTGTGTGTGTGTGTGTGTGTGTGCACGTACATATAAATACCTGTGTATGCATTGTTATACCTACTGTATGTGTGTTTTGTATGACGTGTGTTTTGTGTGTGTGTGTGTTTCCATGCATGTGCACACGCTTGTGTATGTCCCTGCACATGTGTGTGTGTGTGTCTGTGTGTGTGTGTGTGTGTGTGTGTATGTGCCTGTGTGTGTGTGCGCGTGCATCCCAGAGGATGTACCTGGTGACGGAGCTGTGTGAGGGGGGCGAGCTGAAGGAGCTGCTGCAGAGGAGGAGGCGCTTCAAGGAGGAGGACGCCCGCCACGTCATCAGCAGCCTGGCCCAGGCCATCGTCTACCTGCACAAGAAGGGTGCGCACCGCCCAGCCTACACACACAGATACCTAGACAGGACCTCAAAAGTACCTAAATTACCAACTCATCATCAGTTTAGGTTCACGATCACGATCACACACTATTACAGACTCATTATCAGTGTAGGTTGACTACCACTATTGTCTACCTGCACAAGAAGGGTGCGCACCGCGTAGCCTAGACACACCTCACAAACACACCTAAACAGTACCTAAAGTACCAACTCATCATCAGTGTCTACTTAGAGTGCCTACATTACAGACTCATTATCAGTTTAGGTTAACTACCACTCTCATCTACCTACACAAGAAGGATGCGGAACCCCCAGCCTAGACACACCACACAAAGATACCTAAACAGTACTCAAAAAGTACCTAAGTACCAACTCATCATCAGTTGAGGTTTACTATCACTATTGTCTACTTAAAGTGCCTACATTACAGACTCATTATCAGTGTAGGTTAACTACCACTATTATCTATCTGCACAAGAAGGGTGCGGACCGCTCAGCCCATACACACCACACAAACATACCTAAACAGTACATAAGAAGTACCTAAAGTACCAACTCATCATCAGCTGAGGTTCACTGGCACTATCGTCTACTTAAAGGACCTACATTACAGACTCATTATTAGTTTAGGTTAACTGCAGTGCCACATCCAAATGCAGTGTAATGAGTACAGACTCTTCAGGAGGCCCTGCCCAGCATCTTAGGTTCACTATTAACAGAGGTGTCAATCCCAGGTTCAGAAAGTAAAAACCCTGCCACAAATTTGATCCATCCAGCTCTGAACCAGCTGATGGTAATGAGCACTCAGGATAGGTAGATCAGTTACTCAGTGAAGTCACCTGTTAGAAGGAAAACGTGGCAGGGTTTTTGACACCTCTGACTATTAAAACTCTTTTGGAGGCAGCTGGGTGGTGGATTCAGTTTGGGAAATTCACCTGACTGTAGAAGAAAGAAGGGGCACTGTCTGACAGTGCTTTCACTCTCACACAACTTTATCTTTTTGCCTTTCTACTTGTCTCAACTATGTCAGCAGCTGTTTTAGTTGTTAAAGTTATTGTATCAGAGAGAGAGAGGCTCAAACCACCCTATGAAATTGGTTAAGTTTTTTTTGTTTTAAAGTTTCCTTCAATCACTTGTAAGATTTTATTATGGGTTGTTGACACCTGAGCAGCACCTTGGTTCGGTGTAATTAGACTTGTGCTTGAACTGATTGAACGGCACCCACAATGCTGTTTTGGTAGGGTGCGAGTGTGGTAGGGGGGGGGGCATTGACGAGGCCAATTTGCTAACATCACCTCCACGTCACATCCAGCGGAAGGGGGGGGGGGGGGGGGGCAGGCCCGCTTTGTTCTCACGGACATCTGATAATCAGGCCCGTGATTGCTATCACATTTGTGCCTCGCCGTCATTACAGAGGCCTGGCTTATTCTAATAATGAGATCGTAATGAACAACTGCCAGACCGGGGAGGGAGGGGAAAAAAATCAACCTATTTTTTAATTGAGTCTGAAGGGTTTATTTGAGGATGCGGTTATTTCTCTCTCCCTCTCTTCTGAACATGCACACAGACACGCATGCACACTACACAAACACACACACACACATTCACTCACTCACTCACTCTCAGCCCTTTTTTTTCTTTTCACTCTCTCTCTCACTTATTCTCTCTTTGTCTCTCTCTCTTCCTCTCTCTCTCTCTCCCTCCCTCCTCCCTCCCTCCCCTCGCTCTTGGTGAAATCTCCAGTTAGAGGTAATTTAGGACGTTGCTTGGCAATGAGACACCATTACATGGGGCTAATGACTCATTTACGGCGAGCAGGGGAGGAATACTGATTAATAGGTGTGTTTTCACACTAAGTGTCCCCTGTGTGCCTCCACCACCGCCGCGGCCGTGCGTGTGTGTGTGCGTCTCACGCCCGCGTCTCACACTCACGCTCGCGCCGCTCGGCAGAGGTGGCTAATGATGCCAGCGGGAGCACGTGGGTGCCGAACCCCCCACCGCCGTAATCTACCCCCTCCCAAGTCCGAGCCTTCTCACTCCTCAACCACGCTTTAGCTAGTTCACTGCATTCGTTCCTTCTCACTTCTCAACCATGCTTTAGCTAGTTCACTGCATTCGTTCTGCACTGAAGCGTCAGAGCTGGAAATGAAAGAGTGTGTGTGGTGGAGAGTGACGTCCCAGCCGATTCGACTCTGACTCTGGAGTTGAGCCTATCCTCATTACCTCATTACCTTTTATGTCGGCTTTATAAGATGCCTCATGCCTTAAATGCTCACCAGTGCTGAGTCGTGTCCATGCAGAAAAAACACCCTATATTGCGCTTGCACCAGTGTTAGAGTTTAAATGCTTACCAATGCTGTCCATCTGAAGAGGAAGGAGTGTACGCAGATGCAGAGTAATTTGCGGGCTTGTCAGTAAAGCTGCAGCAGCATGGGGGCAGTGTTTTCCAGCGCTCTTGTTTAATTTGCTCCTTGTTGTTTTAATGAGCTACCTGCATGCCTGGCTTTTACTGTGTCCTGTTTGTTTTCTCTGGCTAACAGTGGTTGTGCTGTGTGTGTTTTTTTCTGTGTTCTGCAGACATTGTGCACCGGGACCTAAAACTAGAAAACATACTCGTTAAGAGTTATCATCACGGCGACGATAACAACGAGGTGAACATCAAGGTGAGAAATGCCCAGCTCGACCAGGTGCTCCTGCAGTGTTTTTGTGCCCCCCCCCCCCCCCCCCCAATCGGAGTGTCTGGTGCTGTCCTGTAAGCACTGGATAAGTACAGTCTTGTTAGTGCCCCCCCCGACTCCGCCCAGCCCAGTTGGTAGCTCTCTTAGAGAATGAATCAAAAGCAGTTTAGGGAGGATGGGGGGGGTGGGTTGGAATGGTCACCAGGCCCAACAGGGAGGGTAGTACTGGCCAGCTGAAGCAGTCTGCACTGTTGGCTGGAAGTGAGGCACCCACACACACACACACACACGTGTGCATACTGTACATACACATACTTATCCATGCTTTCAGTGCAGTAATAATACTTGGCAGTTATTGGTGTTTACCAGACAGAGGCACCTGTCTGCACAACTTTTTCTCTTGTGCACAAACACACACATACATGCACACACACACACACACACACACACACACACACACACACACACACACACATGCACATGCACACGCTATAC
>CM059280.1:9855945-9863445 GCA_030347295.1 Setipinna tenuifilis | reverse complement strand
CACAAGTACCTTGAGCTACATCTTCTGTATGTATGAAAGGTGTTGTATGAATAAAGCTCACTGTAATTTACAGTTATTTCATTGTTTATCCGTTAGCTAAGAAAGTGCTGTGCTGCCTGCTGAAGGTGGACCCCGCCCACCGCATCACGGCCAGCGAGCTGCTGGACAACCCCTGGATCACAGTAAGCCCCCCCCCCCAACCCCCCGCACCTGTCTGCTGCCCCTGACCACTACAGGCCACTACTACAGGCCATGATACCACTACATCTGTGCTGTTGTAATGTCTATCACTTTACATAACTTTGTCAACAAAGTGAATATTTAGTTAAATACAAAAATATACATAACTTAATCTAATCTAATCTTAACTAAACGTATGTCAATGTAATATAATAATAATAATAATAATAATAATAATATAACTTCAACCTAATCTAATTGAAGAGAGTGTTTGAGCAAAGTACACACAGTGGTACGGCAAGCACTGTAGGGTTAGGAGGCTATGAACCTGACAGACCACGCAAAGGCTCAAAGTAATCATTCATTACTAAACAAATTAATAGCTAATGGCTTCTAGCCAGTATGGCTGTAAAAAAAAACAATACATTAATATATTCACAGGCTTACCTTTTACCTCGCCTAACTTTACATTGACGGTCAACACTCTTCCCTCTCCTTGGCTCCCAGCATGCCAGCAGTGCTGCAGCATCTCCGGGCTGCCAGTGTCAGAGTTAACCGCTCACTGGCACCACCATCATTTGCATTTAGCTGTGGCTCATCAGAGCAGCTTTTAGAAAGGGCACTTTAAACGCCGCCTCATTGGGCCTGTGCTGTGTGTGTGTGTGTACGTGCGTGCGTGTGTGTGTGTGTCTGGTCTGCGTGTGTGTGCCTGGGTAGTACTGAACCAATGCTTTTGCTATATGGGGAACCACTCAGGCAGTCAGATAAGACAAGGGAAGGCTTCAAAAAAAATGAAAAGAGAAGAAACGAATAATTGGCCTTTTAGTTTAATAGCAGCAGCTTCTTTCAGTAGGATGGTTTTGACTGAGCAATGCCAAGATGGGGAAAACACTGTCACCTTTGACCTTTGACCTTTCTTGCTCTCTATTTTCACCTCGGCAGGGTGATACAAGTATGGCGTCGACGCCCACCAACGTGTTAGAGATGATGCGACAGTTCCGGAACGATCCCGAGGAGTTGGAGTTGGACGAGGTGGACGCAGCAGGCTCAGGACTGGAGGATCTGTCGCTGTGCGGCTCCCAGGATAGCACGACTGAGCCGCAGACGCAGACGCAGACTGAGCTACACACGCAGATGCAGACAGAAGCTCTCTCCCTAGAGCAGTCAGGCGGCAGCAACTGCGTGTCGTTCACAGAGGAGGCAGACACAGAGGGCAGTAAGCCCCCCACCCCCTCCAAACAGGTGCCTTCACGCCCCTCCGCTCAGGAAAATAAAAGATATGGTGTTCATAAAAATTACAGGCTGACTGTATGTGGTATAAATGTCAATAAATTACATAAAGGCTAAAAACGTGCAACAAAAAAGCAAAACATACCACATTGTTTTCCCTGCCCACCCAGTAACGTGAACAAACAAAGGTTATCCAGGGGGCCTCTTGTGAAATATGTTTGGCTTGCAAGATATTCACCAAACAACGTTCATTGAACTTCTTAACATCCGTGTCAGTAAGACACATACAGCAGATGAAGTGGAAAGTCCTGTAGTGTTGAGTTCAGTGTCCTCCAGTAATGTTATCCCTCCTCTCAGTGTCTCCTACACGCTCGTTTTCATGTCCCCTACGCTTTTACAGAGAAACAAGAAGAAAGCCTCGTCCTCCAACGGGGTGAAAAAGAATGGGCCGGTTGCTAAGTCCTCCAATAACACACAGGTCAGACGTTAAGAGGTCTTTAGACACCTGAGAAATTCAGAGTGTTTTAAAATGTGTCTGTTTTTTCATCTCTTTTTATTATTGTTTTTTTATTTGTGTGACAGTCTTTAAATCACCACTAGGTGGTGCCAACACTACCAGCATGTGCTGTGGCCCAGCATGGGAGCCTGCAGCCTGTTTGTGTTGTCATGCGTGCGCCCGCGCTCTTGTGTGAGATGAATGTGAGTGTCTTATCTTTTCAGTCCCACGCAGGTGGCGGCAAACCCTCCGCAGGCCAGCAGGGCCCCAAACACGGCGGCGGTGGCGTGCCCTCCGACCGCAGCGAGGCGGGCCCCTACGCTAAGTGTGCGTCCGGCACCAACACCGGCAAGTGCGAGACCTCGAGCAGTGGTGGCAGCAGAAGCGGTACCTGCAACAGCCACGTCTTGTCCACCTGCGCCGGTCAGTCTGGGCCTCGGTCCCCTAAACCCCCCCTGCTCGGCGGCAGCACCACCAAGGCCAAGAAGGTGCCCTAGGGTGGGGGACAGGAGCCCGCGGGACAAGGCCCTGCGGGTCAGGAGAGTGCCAAAGCAGCACGGCACCGTCCGCAGCCCTCCCTGGAGTGTGGCTAGCCTGCTGGACACGTGAAGCACCCACACTCCCCACCCCATCCTTTCCCATCACCTGTAGAGTACAGCGGGTCTCTTGTAGCACTAGCCAGTGGATCTTGAACCACGCATCAGAGTTGCTCAGCCAATCACACAGCTGCTTCGCATTCCATACCACCAATGTTCCACTGCATTATGAGGTCATAGACAACAAGGTCCAGTGGAAGTTTCTAGACTTTGAAATGGTGACTCCCCCGACCTTTGACCTGTGGGTGGGGTCCTAAGCTGGAGATGGGGCAACTTTTAGAAAGGAACTGGGCCCAGTGGCCTCTAGCCCTAAGGAGCCAGCAGGGCATGAGCAGGGCATGCTTACCCAGTCATGTGACTTTATCTAACCTACGCTCAGCAGCAGGTTACCAATCTAATCATTAATAAAACACACACATTGAAATCTGTTGTGAAGACTGTGGAAAGTGGTGCAATTGAATTTTTTGAGTGATTGTAAAGAATATATTATATAAGGGTTTACAGGGTTAGGTTGATGTTACTCCTTTAAAAGTTTGTTGAAACTTACCAGCAAGCTGTGTGATAGCAAATATAAACAAAAATTGCCAAAATAAGTCAAGAGATTACTGTCGCACTCTCTTCTGAGTGTTACTGCAGAGTAGCTTAGAAACATTATTATTATTATTATTATTATTATTATTATTTTTATTATTTCTGTTGGTGTTGTTAACTCTAAAGGGGTTGTTGTTGGTTAATACTTCAGGCACCTGCCTGTTTCCACTCGTTTTAGTCCTTTGCCAAATCATGACGCTCTTAAGAAACTGATTTTTTTTTCTCCAATAAATTGAGTTCATCTCGTGTATTTTGATATGTCCATTAGTATTTTATCTATGTGTAATATTAGTAGTCCAACAGGCAGATGTGTGTGATGATGCATGGATGTTTTTGCCGCTATATAAAGATGGGATAAAGGGCTCGTTAAAGCAGTTAAAATCTCCTCATGGGAAGGACACGGAGGGATGCAGAGACCCCTGAAAGCAGCTGAAACTCCTGAAAGCAGTGAAGGTCTATGAAAGCATGACCACTGAGGCCCAGCCCCCAGCCTTGAGAGAATAATGCCTGGAGAGGACACAATCTAGATGGGGCTAAGCAGAAACTCGGGAAAAAAAAGAGACCATTCAAATCCTCCGCCCGTTTCTATTTTGATATGATGTGATTTTGTTGTGCAGCGAATATGTTAAGGACGGAGCATTCCCGAGTGTCTTGTGCACTGGGATGTAGTGTCACTGCACGTGTCATGAAACTTCTACAGAGAAGGTGATCAACACACACATATACACACACACACACACACACACACACAAAGCAGTCTTGTTCTTACCCGCACACACACACGGCACTTGCCACTTTAAGAGGGAGAAAACAGGGCCTTGAGGATGATGGTGATTCATTCGATTTGAGGGCCCACTGCTCCAATCCAACACCGCCCCCCCCCTCACCTCCTTAACTCGTCACCACCACCACCCCCACCCACACCCACACCTACCCACCCTCACGGCAGTGAGGTGCATTTGCATAAGGGCTGTTTAGACAACCTCCTGTATGGCTAATGTGTTGTCAGAGGCAGAGATGGGATTTCAACATATGGTCTTCATTTTCTTGTGCCAGACTTTTAATTCATTATAGGGAAGAGAGGTGGAGACGGGGGCGAGGTGGTGGGTGGTGAGTGCTGGGGGTGGGGGGGAAGAGGTGTGTGTGTGTGTGTGGGGGGGGGTTGCTTCAAATTGAATTGTGCTGGTGGAATGTGACCCATGTAAATCACAGAGGTGCATCTGTAAGCTTTCGCGGAAACTAGGATTTTTTTTTTTTTTTTTTTTGGCGAGACAGAAAAAAACAGAAAAATGCAAAATAAAAATTAATACATAATACCCCAAAGTCTGGGTAACTGATGGTGGACTTTTCTAAACTGTTATCTGCCATGTTAAGTATGCCCTTTGTAAACATTTTTACGTCTTTAACAAGACACACCAAAACATGTCATCTAAAAGCACATTAGACACAAGAAGGGCAAGAGCAGGATATCTTGGAGGGCGTGGGGGGCGTGGGTGGGTTGGTGGGTGTGTGTGGGGGGCTCGGTTGGGCATCTGTGCCCTCCAGCGGGGACCCTGACAGATGGGAGAAGGGTATGGGGTAGAGCCACAGTGGGGACCTCCAGGATTAGGCCTCCTCAGGTGCCCTCTTTTTGGGATCCTGGGGGTAAGTGGCTCCCTGGCAAGGACAGCGAGCAGGGGTACAAGCACAGATAGACCCAGGGAGGGTGTGTGGTGTGTGTGTGTGTGTGTGTGTGTGTGTGTGTGTGGGAGGGGGGTGGTAGGACTTAACACTGCACCTCCATCCCCATCCCCATCTCCATCTCCATCTCCCCCACCACCACCAATCCCACCTCCTCCCTCCACGGTGCTCCGCAGTGCTTGTATGGCATCTCAATAACCTTAATGGAGCTCTCCTTTAATTAATCAGCTCATCTGCTGCGACCCGATACCTGCAGCTGAGATCCCCCCCCCCCCCCCCAGGCCCCGCGTCCCCCCCCCCCCCCCCCCACGCACAGCAGCCCTGCGTGCTCGCCGCGCGGTGCCCGTGACATTGCGCTAATGAGCTAATGCAGCTACAATGTCAGGGAAGCGCGCTCACCGGGGCCGTTATCAGGCCCAGCTCATCAGAGTCGCATACACTCCGTATGCTACCGCTACACCACACCGCCACACCACTGCCCCCGACCCCCCCCCCCCCCACCACCTCATATACACACACACACACCATCACCACCAGCGGTACACCACACCACGCCACACCACTGCCCCCGACCCCCCCACCACATACACACACACACACACACACACCACCATCACTACACCACGCCACACCGCTGCCCCCGACCCCCCCCTCATTCATCCCCCACCACACAGACACCACCACCACCACTACACCACCGTTACCAACCCCTCACACCACCCTATACCCTCGCCACATTAGTGTTGGTGGAGCATGTGTATGTGTTTTTGTAACCCCCCCCTGCCAACCACACACCACCATTATCAACCCTTTACCCCACCCTGCACATCATACCACATCATTGCGGGTGTGTGGAGTATGTGTTATATATGTATGTTTTTGTGTTGTTTTCGTTATTTGCATTTAAAAAACTAGTTAACCTTAAAAGCTAGACTTTCTGTAATTTTGTACATTACAATTTTCCATGTAATTCTATTACATAAAATGTAAGTAAATGCATGCTATGTCATGCTATGTAGTACGTTTTCCTATCATGTGAAGTAAATGTAAAGAATTAAATAATGTTAAACTGTTTTATGTAAAATTCTTAAATAAACTTTACTTATATTTGTAAAGTGTTATTTTAGAATTGTACATAAACAGTTTAACATTAGTTAATTTATTTACATTTACTTCATGTGATAGAAAAGTATACCATAAAGCATGTCCATTCACTTACATTTTATGTAATAGAATTACATGAAAAAGTGTAATGTAAAATAAAATGGCACAAAGTCTAGCTTTTAGGATTAACTAGTTTTTTAAAAGTGAAAAACGGAAACAAACATGACATAAAGTCTGGCTTTATTTTTAAGTGTTGTCTTGTCTGTTGGGGGCAAGCTGGGCAGTGACCTATGCCCGATATCAGTGACAGTAATGCAGGAGGGAGCGCTTGACATTAGGGTTGGCAGTCAGCCTAAGGCAGCAACAGTAGCACGTACTGTAGTAGGGGCTCCACTTCACAACCACCTGTGTACAATAAGTTTATGCGTGCATGTCTTCGCAGATTCGTTAAAACTAATGATAAAACAAGCTCCTGTTGGTATAAAACGTCAATGTGTGAAGAGAAGGAGGGGTAGCTGTCACTCATACCGGGGCCTGTGTGTCTTAAGAAAGGGGGGGGTGGGGGGCGGGGGTGGGAGGAGGAGTCAATGCCTCAAGTAAACATCTGAAACAGATGGCATTTTCAAAGCAAGCTTCATCAATCTTTGTTGACACTATTCCTTTTTCCTTTTTTTCTCCTAACTACTCTTATTTGGCGGTATTTGCAATTATAATACATACGCTCATTTGAATATCAAATTAATTAGCAAACACCAGAGTAAATGCCTTTTTTTTGCCGAGTCCTTGTTCAAAAGTGAAAAGTTCTCAACTACGGTCGGATGGCGTGTTAATTTACAGTGATATCTAATCCCATGTTGCCCCACATAAAAGGCATTACTATCCATATTTTAATGGGGAGGCGGTTGTTTTTCCAAGCAATTTTCTGCTAGAGTACATTTTTAATTTATTCACATTTAATTTATTGGTCTCTGCATAACCACTTGGTAAAACTAATCAACTGCATGTAGAGGCCTCTTAAAGTCACAGTTGTGGGCTTGATTTGGACGGCGCCATCATATCCTTCCTGCACCCCCCCCCCCCACACACACACACACACACACCCCCCACCCCACCCATTGCCCCCCCAGTGCTTAGTGACATAAACACTTGGTGTAACAGAAGGTTCGTGTCACCGCGATACGGACCGCTCCTGGGAGATGGGCTGAGTGCAGAGGGCCATCGCCTGATAATTTGGCTATGTTTGCAGGTGTACTGCACGGGGGTCCAAACACTGATGAATGCATTCCACCTTGAACCAGCTGAAGCATTTCCATTTCTCTTTGGAGGCTGACCATCAGGGTCCTACAAGGGTATGTCAACAATGGTACACTGCGCTCTCGCCATCCTGTCATGCTTCCCCTCCCCTCCTCTCCCTCTCTTTCCCTTTCTCTCATTCATCGCCACCCCCGCCCCCCCTTTCTGTCTCTACCGGTCTCTCCCTCGCTTTCCCTTTCTCTCTCTCTTTCCCTTTCTCTCTCTTTTGCCTCCCCTCCCTCTCTTTCTGTCTTCCTGTCTCTCCCTCTCTTTCCCTTTCTTTCTCTCTTTCCCTTTCCTTCTCTTTTGCCCCCCCCCCTCTCTGCCTAT
>CM059280.1:9823445-9853445 GCA_030347295.1 Setipinna tenuifilis | reverse complement strand
GCAGGAATATTTAATATGTTTAGGTATGAAATGGAGTTATTATTTATGTTCCAAGGGCTGATTTGGGAGACTTTGTTGTGAAACAAAAAAAAGAAGAAGAGGCGCCGTGAGTTGAAAGGAGGAATGCAGTCATGTTGCTTCACACGAGCCTCAAGTCACAAGGAGGACCGTGCTCCTACCCATCTGATTTTCCATTCTCTTTGAAAGGTTTAAATACCCTCGCAACCAATCTACAACTTTATAGCACCGGCAAACTAATGAGTATTTCTCTCTTTTTTTGCATTCTAAGTGCATTAAATATGAATAATGTGTCGCGATGATTAAAAAACAATGGGCTGGCGCTCAGAAATGAGGTCTAATTTAAATGAACCTTGCGATGGCACGCGTATGAGGCAGTGGCACTGGTACTCCTGGTGATTACCATCGCTAATGAAGCTAACGAGGGTGCGTGGCAATGCTGCCAGTATTGACCGAGCAACAAGCCTGATGCAAAAACACATGGGTGTGCGCAAACAACAAGGCCCTTAAGATGCACAGAGAAATTAGTCCGAAAGTCTCTAAACTATATCAAAGAACCTGTACAAAACAATCGAACAAAGGGAGAATAAATTAGCTATATTGGCTGAAATGCTTCTCAAAGTTTCATGTTTAAGGAAAAGTTTGTAGGTTCTGTGTCTGTATAGGTCAATGTGTACAGCTGATTTGCTTCAAAATGGAGTCGATTGATAAATTTTAACGGTTCCTGTTTTCAGGAACATGAGTATGTGATTCAGCTCAAATGTGGCCATGTATGTGAGACATGAGGCACATAACTGACTGTGTTTGAATTTTAGTGAACCTTCTTGTAATGTTCAAAGGCAACACCTACAAATCTGTGTGAATCTGTGTGTGTGTGTGTGTGTGTGTGTGTGTGCATGTGTGTGTGTGTGTGTGTGTATACGTATACGTACATAAAAAAAAGGCACAAATGGAATTGCCACTGTGTTTGTGTGACTGAGTGAGCGAGAGAGGCGTTTTACAGTCCATGTGTCGCCCCTGGTAAAAGCTTTGGCTTCTCCGAAAGGCCCCAGTGCTTCATTTCCTCTCTGATGGCCGAGGCCAGCTCGGCGGCACAGGAAATAGACTCTCGCTCACACACTGTGCATCTGCGGACCCGCCCTGTTGTGATTGGCCCTCTCGCGGCGCTCCCCTGCATTATTGGCAATTATCACAGCGTGCGTGGTGTGATGTGGTGGCATGGCAATGGTGATTGAGTAAGGTGGAGGTGGTGGTGGATGAGGGGGCAGTGGTGGTGGTGGGGGGTGGGGGTGGGGGTGAGGGTGTTGATGTGACAGGCCTAGACCCTGGCTGCAATAACGCATTATTAGCTTTCTGGCTGCTCCCCCCCTGGGCTGGATTTACGCTGGATATCCAGGGACCTCAGAGGGCAGGCTGCTACCACGGACGCCACAGCCTCGCACACACTACCGCAGAAAAGAAATGTCCATCCAGGAGACAACATGGGCATACACACATGCACACAAACACACAAACACACATGCACACACACGCGCATGCACACACGCGTGCACACATACACATGCATGCACAAAAGTGCTTGCATGCACACACACATGTACACACACACAAACACATACACACACACCTAATGCAGCCCATCCCTGCATTCACCTACACACATATGCATATAACCAGCATGCACTGGTGCAGCCCCAAGCATACAGATGTTTGTGTAGTGCATACAGTATGCCTGGCCATCACTTGGCACTTATCCGTGGGTGTTTGTTTCTCTCACACACTCGCTCTCTTCAATTAGCACCCAGAGCAGTGGCACTGTTTAGCATTGCATGCCACTGTTAAGCATTGAGCACTTGTAAAATGGCCTGTTGGGCATTATCGCACCCACACGAGCAGAATTTATCAAGGGCCTGCACATGTCGGGCTTCGGCCCCCACGGCCCCCACGGCCACATCTGCCCGCCCACACACACACACAAACGCACACACACATACACACACACAAACGCACACACTTAGACACACACTGATGCCACCCACACGCAAACGCATACACAAACACACATACAAACACACACGCACATACACTCACTCACACTCAGACACACACAATGCCACCTACCCACAAGCGCATACACAAACATACACGCACGCACTCATACACACACTGATGCCTCCCACCCACAAACACATACACAAGCACACAAACACATACATGCACACATAACAACACACACACACACACACACACACACTGTTGTGGGAAAAGGGCCTTTTGTTGTGCGGTCGAGGAGAACTTAAGGGACAATAGCAGCAGGGCCCTGGACTCAATGAGGGTGACATTTTGCTGACGTGCAGGTTGCCGCTCCTCAATCTTTTTATGTAAAACACTCATACGTCACCGCATCAGCGCTGGATGGATGAACTTTGGGAGGGATCGATGGTATTGATGAGTCATAGATCATACGAGTCAACAAGACTGACATTACGGGATTGGAATCATTGCGCGTGGGGAAAGTCGACGTTAAAATGTAATCATAATCAGACAATGTGGGTTATACCTAATCAATATCACAATTATGAAATCACAGCCCGTGTCTTCGCAGGAGAGCCTGTGGTCTGACAAACAAAGCCCCTGTGTGGTTGGGTGGAGTTCCCTTCTTCATTACTTTGTTAAGCTAGAAGAAGGGGGAAGAAATATCACACTGTACTGTATACTGCACTGATATGGTATGGCACTTTTCTTCTTTAAAGGAACGGTGAGGTACAAACTTCCATAAGTACCTGCAGTGACTAACCTTTAAAAGTCTGTGAGCTGCTTCTGTAGACGTTTCAAAAGAGTTTGTATATTAGTGATATAGCTGTCCCCACAGACTTTCTGTTTAAACATTCCCAAAGATGTGAAATGTAGCCGGAAATAGTCCTGGGAATGCAACAGAACATTTAGGCATTGTTTTTGTTTTTTACTTTTGGAAGAGTCTATACTTTTGAGAAGATGGGTTGGAAAACTTACATACTGAATATCTAGACACACACAGACGCACACACACACACACACACACACTCACTCAGAGGGAGAGAATCTACGGGCAATAAAAGTGTTCAATTGAGAGAGAAGCGACGCGTCTGTTGGTCTGGCGGCGGCGTTGCGAACAGGAGGCAGTGGCGTGGGCCCACATGCGGCAGCGGTGGAAAGCAACACATAAAAGACATTATGATATTGCACCCTCCACCTCCACCCTGCTTTGGACCAAACATATTGGAAAAGGATTGTCAGGAGGGGAGCACAATATATCTGTGAAATCCAAGGAGACAATGGCATTTGATTGCGTCCTTTGCTGAACCCTACAATATTGACAAGATAGTGAGCAGGTGTGTGTGTGTTTTTTGTGTACGTTTGTGTGTGTGTGTGTATGCGTGGGTGCGCGCATGTGTGTGTGTGTTTTTTGTGTAAGTGTATGTGTGCGTGGGTGTGTGCATGTGTGTGAGTGTGTGTGTTTCTTGTGTATGTTTGTGTGAGTGCGTGGGTGCACACGTGTGTGTGTCTGTGTGCCTGGGTCCGCGCATGTGTGTGTGTGCGCGTGTGCATGTGTGTATGGTGTATCTGTATATCTGTGTGGTATGTCTGGAGAGTATGAGTGTGTATAAGGGTGGAGTGGGGGGGGGTAAAGGGTTTGTTAGGTGGCAGATCATTCCAAGGTCCTCTTTATACTTTTAAAACTTGTTTGTCTCATCTTAGGAGTCAACAACACACACTTCAATCATACACACACACACACACACACTCAGTTTCAGCTTACACTACACATGCCTTCTACACAAAACACATTCATTCCAAAGACCTGTAACCATTTGCTAGGTAAATGTTTGCTGTGCTGCAGTCTCATGTATCAGACGCGATACGCTCATTCAGAAATAGAGGCTGATCTAAGTTTTCATAGAGCCAGTAAGAATTTGCTGTACTAACTGGAAATTGATTGTGGGCAAATATTCAATTACATGCATGACATAAACTCCATAGCACATCCCCTATGAAACTAAAGAATTTAAACCACCTCTGATAAATTAGCCAGTCCAAACTGGCATCACTAAAACAGAGTGATATGGAGACCCTAAGAGACAGAGAGGGTTTTAGAGAGAGAGAGAGAGAGAAAGAGAGAGAAGGAGAGGGAGAGATAGAGAAAGCAAGAGGGAGAGAGAGACGCAGAGAGAGACAGAGAGAGAGAGAGAGAGAGAGAGAGGGGAAGCATTTAACATTACAAAGGGAAAGTATTATGGTGTAGGAGAACATTCAGATGGACACACACACACAAACACAAACACACAAACACTCACGCACACACACACAGATACATACACACATACACACACAAAAACACAAACACGCACACAAAAACACACACACACTGCTGAATTGGGTCTGCGGCAATGACAGTTTGGTCAGCAGCTCGTAGTGCCTGTGTCTCTCTGTGGAGCAGGCAGCCATATGCTTCCATCATCCATCATTAAAGAGGGCCAGCTACAGCATGCCACTAAGTGACCTCTGAAAGTCGCACCGCTCTCTCCCACACTACATACTACATATAAGCTATTCTCTCTCTGTCTCTCTTTCTGTCTCTCTTTCTTTATCTCTGTGTGTCTCTCTCTCTGTCTCTTTCTGTCTCTCTCTGTCTCTCTTCGTCTCTCTCTCTCTCTTACACACACATACACACGCACTCTCTCTCTTTCTTTATATATTGCTGTCTCTCCTCACTGACTCCCTCTCTACTTCTCTTCTCTCCCCTACACTGCAGCATTCTTCTGGCCCGGCCCTTTGTCATGTGCGAGTGAGTGGCCATTTTAAAAACATCTCATCACTGTCTGTACCCATCACACAGGCCTTTAATTACACAGGAAAACCTGTGATGCACACGTGTGTGCGTGTGTGTGTGTGTGTATGTGTGTGTATGCGCAGAGTGTGTGTGTGTGCGTGTGTGTGTGTGTGCGTGCATGTGTGTGTGTGCGTGTGTGTGTGTACATGTGTATCTGCACATGTGCATGTGCGGGCACGCGTGTGTGTGGGTGTTTGCACATGAGTGTATGGGTGTGCGTGTGGGCGCACTCGTGTGTGTGTGTGTGTGCTTGCACATGAGTGTGTGGGTGTGTGTGTGGGCGCACACATGTGTGTGTGTGTGCATGCGCATGAGCGTGAGGGTGTGTGTGTCAAGCCAAGATGCTGCTGCTGTGGCAACGTGCTGGTAAAGTTTGGCTCGGTGTGAGCGCCGAGATCAGAAGCATTTGAACTTTTGTCAAGTATTTTTGATCTCTCCTTCTAGATATGCAGAGCACACTCCTGCTTTCTGAGAGCTGGCACTTTTAACCTCCCCTTATGATGAAAACCTCCAGATTTATCCTCCCTGTATCAAACATTAACATTTTAATGAAGCAGCATTGCTGTGAATCGTACTTGATAATGGGATCCGTTGTGTGAGAGTTGACACGTATAGTTCAGATATCTCTGGGTGCAACATGTTCTTTACAGTTGTGTGGTGCATGTTTCTCTATGTGTATCTCCTCGGAGATGAGAGGAGAAAAAGGAGGTACAAAAGAGTGATTAGAGGAGTTGCTAATGTCCGCCTGTGCTCCTGTTTAAGGATCTGCCAAGGGACCCACCCTCAAGCTTTCTAGGCATGCAGCTTGTTTTGTCTCGACTAAAGCTTTTTAAAGTTCTGTGAGATGCTGTACCTCGATAGAAAAATAGAAAAACAGAAAGAGAAAATAGATTTAAAGGAAACTTTTCATCATGAAGTTCTCCAAAACGAGTGTGTAGGCTATATACCTGCCTCGTGGTGTTTATTTTTTTTCTCTATGCTGGAGCACAAACTAGGCCAATTTGTGCAATGTTATAAAGTGAAAAACATAAAAAAAACATCCCTATGCCGCCACCAAACTTGTGTTGTGGCTTCCACTCTGTGTAGCTTTCATCTGGTTTCAAGTAAGAGTGAAAATAATCATCCCAACTTGTGCTTCGCTCCTGAAAAAAATATGCCACAGCCCTTCCAATAAAAATGATTATTCTTTGAATCATCCAGTCAAATAAAAGTCTGTGTCGGGTGCAGGAGGGCCTCTGTCATCTTCGTTTGGGCCTCGTTAGGGTAAATTCTGTGCCACGGGTCTGGATATGTGGGCGTTCGAGGTCAGACGTTGTAATTGGTGCCCCGTGCAAAAAAAAAAAAAAAACTGGTCCAGTGCAAACCTGTGGCCGTTTGTGCATTGCTTAAAGAGGGAGTCGGCCCGCCCGTGCACCACAGCACAGCGCTGAAGAAATGATAAAGCCAGCGGGTAAAGCAATTACCCTGAGCGCCCTCATTATTGCCAGACAGCATAATATGGCCTAGTCTCCTCCTCCTCTTACTCTTTCCCCTCCCTCTCCCTCTCCCACACCTCTTTCTCCCCATCCCACTCATTCTCAGTCCTGCCCTCTCCTCTTCTCTCCTCTTCTCCCTATCCTATCCCACCCTATATCCTCTCCTCTCCTCTACTCTCCTCTTCTATCCTATCCTATCCTATCCTATCCTATCCTATCTTCTCCTCTCCCCTCCTCTCCTCTCCTCTCCACCCCTCTCTTCTCTACTCCTCTCCTCTTCTCCCCTTCACAACTGAACATGGTTTGATGGCCAGACTTGACCACACACCTATGAGGCCAGTTTAGAGTGGAGGAGCTGGCTGTGATCTGCAGTAATGAAGTGCCCGTTTACCGCTCAGCCAAAGAGATCGCCCTGAAAGTGACCAGCTCACTTTTGTTTACATATATATTTATATATGCTTCTGTTGAGTACATGTAATTGAGTTGAATCAGAGACCCTTTCCAGGCCCCTAGTAGGAAAAAAGTCCACCCAGAAGACCAACGTGGGGGGTCAGCGCAAATCAGATCAGGCGGGGGTGAGAATGGTGGAAGTCTGGTGGGGCTTTCAGCCGACACTTTCAAATGTTAATGGATGGGGCGAACAAAGCCGAAATGGGTCTGAAAATGCTAATTGTCCCTAATTCATGTAAATAGGGTTTCTAATGGTGGAATTAAGCATTTTAAATACGCAATTTGAGGCAATCAGTTCTTTCATTTGTTGGGGCGGCACAGGTGTAGTGGATTGAAATCCATCTTTCACTGAAGGCAAGCTCATTTGTCACTTGGCCGTGACCATGGGTGGATGACGGAGAAAGGAAAGAGGTCTTTGTGTGTGTGTGTGTGTGTGTGTGTTTATGTGTGTGTGGGTGTGTGTAATGTAGAGTAGTGTAGTATTAGGTGAGCGGTGCTTGTGCGGGATGGCATACAGGCATGGAGGTCTTTTATATATAACACTCAACACTCATGACAACCCTGTGTACTCCCAATGGACACTTCTGGAGGGAAACCGCAGAATGGACGCCCTCTTGTACCTATGTCCATGACCACTTGTGTTCATTCCCATGTGAAGTACTGTACCTATGTATGTGGAGTTGTATGAAACATTTTATAATAAAGAGCAATATTATCTGTAGCATACCCTGACCATGCCCTGACCTTACACAGCAACAATTTTGCAGTTCCAGGATCAAATAGTGGTGGTCACCACATTTTAAATGTAACTTTGAAATTTATAATATATGGACAGAATTAAGGACAGCGAGGAAGAAATAAAAACATACAAAAATACGAATCTGGGTGATAGAACAAGAGAAGAAGAGAGAGAGAGAAACAGACAGGAAGAAAGGAAAAAGAGTGAGAGGGGGAAGGCAGGTGCACATACAGTATCTCCACTGCGCTCACACATATCTGTGTATTATATCTCTCCATGATGAGCTGCGGTTACATCATATCTCGCGTATCAGAGAAGCAATCATCTCCACATCAAAACACAGCAATCAAACAGTGATTAAACCGATAGATAGCATCCTCTTGACTGACGGGAACAAGAGCTGCTCCACTGTAGGGTTAGAGGTACACTGGAAACACACAGACACACACACACACACACACTGACACACAGACACACGCATGCACGCACACACACACACACACACAAATACAAGCACACAAACAAGAAAACATGCATACCCACACAAAGAGACACACAATGAAACACACTACACATACACACACACACACTACACACAGAGAGAAAACATGAAAACCTACACACCCACATAGTTAAAGACACACACACACACTCTCTCTCTCTCTCTCTCTCTCACACACACACACACACACACACTCACACAGAAAACATGAAAATCTACACACCCACATAGTTAAACACACACACACACACACACACACACACACACATACACACACTCACACAAACACACGCATACAAGACTGTCAGCACTCTGCTTCTCTGATTCTCTCCCCTCCTCTGCCTGCTGTCTCCACGGGTAAACGTGTCACCAAAAAGGGGGGGGGGGAGGGGGGGGAGTGGAAGCATCCCCTGACTTATTACCGTGATCAGCTCAAATAGACACTGGAATGTGGGGTCATGTTACTCTTGGCCATAACAAGGCCGCAGAGAGGCGCGGCGCGGATGGGACCCCTGACGTTAAGGGTATGAATCAGGAGTGCAACACTCGGCAGCTCGCCGCCGATGACTTATTAGTCAATATCAGCTGGAGAGGAGCAGCCAGACCCTGGCATGCGTGGAGAGACGAGGCAAAAAAGCAAGGGAAAAGAGGAGAGAGAGAGAGACTGAGAGAGAGAGACTGAGAGAGAGACTGAAAGAGACAGAAAGGGAGAGAGAGGGAGCAGAGAGGGAAGGAAAAGAGCAAGGCAGGTCTGCTAATGAATGAGACAAGGGGGAAAAAAGCTCATTTGAAAGGACAAATCAGATCACAAGATTTCAAAGGCATTAGGCGGCGCTCCCCGAGAATGATAATAATGATAAAAGAAGGCTGCGCTTTTGGACTTCTTCGTTAGAAAAAGAAAAGAAAAGCCGGCACTGCTGTCATCGTCGTGGGAATAGCTCCCTCTCTGTCTCTCTCTCTCTCTCTCTCTCTCTCTGTCTCTCTCTCTCTCTCTGTCTCCCTCTCTATCTCTTTCTCATGCAGGAGAAGAAAAGAGCAGTTCATTTTCACTCTGACCTTCAGAGCTGCAGGCAGCCAGACAAGGGCAGAAAGAGATTGAGAATTAATTGGTGCAATTAACATTTTGTGATTATAAGGCGCGCGGATCAATACCCTATGCAAATAGCAGTATTGATGTGCTGTAGCGGCCTTGTTAATTGTGTTTGGCGAACAAACAGAGGCCCCCGATGATTCTGCTCCTTAATGGAAGACAAAGCACGGACAGGGCTCATGTCGTCCGCCACTTTAGATGCACGCGGGCGTACAGCAACCCCCGGCTACAACCACCCCACCCCACCCCACCCACCCACCTACCCACCCTTCCCAAAGACAGATCCACTGCCCCCTGCACATTTCCAATACCTTTATCACCCCCACCCTTACTCCCACCACGGACACCAACTCTGCTTGAAGTGGTTGAGGACAGTGGAAAACTTTTTACATTGCAATACAAGGTCTCAACAGGAAGATCAGTACTGGACAGAACTTGGTGTTGTTAGAGGAGCTACTGCCACATGTAGCCTAATTGTTACAGATATTGGCACTGGTGCACACACGGACACAGACACAGAGACACACACAGAGACACACAGAGACACACACACACACACACACTCATATACATATAAGCCCTAACCCTAACACATGAACACACACACACATACAGTACACACACACACACACACACACTCCGTTATTCTCAGTGGCTTTGCTATTTATCTGTGCGCGGGCCGCTGAGGACGGTCGGTCTTGCGGACGCGCGGCTGAAACACTCACACCACAGACAGCCATTGTAATGAATTAGTTTCAGCTTTATTGCTGTGGACTGGATTTTCCACTCGTGTTATTAAAGCGCATTGAAAACGCACTTTCATTTCAGATAAGTACCAGTAATCCTGTTTGCGGCGGCCACCAGATAGAGTTAAATATAATTTAAGCACGAACGGAAACGGCTGGAACAATGCAATCACTGGGAGTGAGATTGAAGTGATGCTATTATTATTATCGTCATTACTATTGTAATTATTAGTAGTACTCGGCTGTCAGGAGAGAGAGAGAGAGCGCGGCGGCGGTGGCAGGGAGGATCATGGGTAACTAGATGTGATGACAGGGGACTCCCTTCCCTATTAGCACCGAGATCTGTGGGAATCTTCAGCATAAATCACTCATCAGAGAGACACAGCGCTCTGCTGGCGTATGCAGACAGCCCCCCCCCCCCCCCCCCCCCCCCACATCCTCCACCCCCCACCCCCGTTACCCGCGCTGGTTCTGCTGACAACAAGTCTTACATGGGTTGCCAGCCGGGGTGCTTGTACGTGTGTGTGTGTGTGTGTGTGTGTGTGTGTGTGTGTGTGTGTGTGTGTGTTGTTCACATTTGTGTGTGAATATGTGAGTGTGTGTTTTAATCTAATTCAGTCCTTAGCCACCATTTTGAAAGAAGGAACACACACACACCCCCACATGTTAAGTAATGGTGTTAATTACACAGGGCTAATGACTAGCAGGGCTAGAGGCCGCATGGTGGTCGCTGTGTGGCCTACTGCACCGCACCGCACCGCACCAGGCCAGTGCCTCTCTCTCCCAGGCTGTGTAACTGTAGCCTCCACCACACGGCTATTTGCTAAGGAGCCTGTGGACAAGGCTGCTGTCCCCTGTGGCCGTGTGGTCGGGACGCGATAAAAAGGTGCAAATATTAATCCTACGATGCTGCCTTTGTGTTGGCCGCGGCTTTTAGCAAATACAAATTATTAATATTAAACAAGCGTTACAGAGTTGTGTTTAATAATTTACATGCACACACACACACCCACACACCCACCCACACACACACACACACACACACACTGTACTCCTCACAGTTCATTTTAAGAAGGGGAGGGTTCTCTCCACACACACACACTCACACACAAAGATTACAGGTAATGCCATAAAACAGCGAATGACATGTTATTAGCCATTTGTTAGCATGCTAATTGGCCTTAATTCCCTGTAGTTCTGGGGCTGGCTCATTTAAAGCATTAGCCTAAATCCCCTGCCGATGGGAATGCTCCAGTGGGGAGAAGGGGGCTGTGTGGGATAGGATGGGATGGGATGGGATGGGATGGGAGACAGTGAAAATGGTGGACATGCAGTGTTTTACAGAGAGGCTCATGAGTGCATTAAACACTAAGGGCTGTACTCTGCAGTGGTGGAAAGTAACGAATTTCATTTACTCAAGTTACTGTAATTGAGTAGTTTTAATAAGTACTTCGTAATTTTTAAAGTAGTTTTTGAAATGTCTTACTGGAGAGTGGGCCTAATGATATTGATGGGCTCTTAGAGAGGTAGGTGTGTGCTTCAACCACACATACCTGAAAGGAACGTTCATCTTTGCCTTAAAACCAACAAAAACTAAATGGCTTCAAGTGCTTTTCGGTGCACCTGCACTTGCCTTCAGGCCAAGGACACTGACAGGGTAGAAAATGTTCTTCATGAGTTTTTTTTTTTTCAAGAGTAATGCATCATGCTTTTTTTGTTTGATCTTCAGAATAAATAGCAAGTGACCCTTCAGCCCAAGAAAATCAACCCCGCATTCTGCACTCTGTGAAAAAAAAAAAATCATTTCACCATGAAGAATCCATCTGCAAGGAAAAGTGCATCCCAAAAACCACTTCAGTGCCTCCAGTATTTCTGCAGCCACAAAAATTCTACGAGCACCCATTCTTTATATCGTCAAAAGAAGGTGAATCAAAGACTCTTCACTTCTAATGACAAATGTAAAAGAAAAAAACAAACTGCATAACAATGGGAGTGATGCATAAGGGCAAGATGGTCGAATGTTTTTTTTTTCTCTTTCAATCTCAAATCATATAAACAGGCAAGGAGACACAAAAATGGGATTGCATTTTTCAGTCGTCGCTCAGAGAGACCTTGTCAAGATTGATGTCTTCCCTGTAGCTGTGGAAGTCTCTAGTTAATAGTAGAGGAGGGGTACTCTTGAAATTAGAATCCACTTCTCGCTAAAAGCACCACCCGTGAATTCGAGGGCATTAGAGGAAAAAAAAATAGAAAGGAACATGTCATTTCTATAGGTGGCCAGACACAGGGAGAGGAGAATAGCCAATCTGTACTGTGTAATGGATATGTCAAGAGTTGCTAAATCATAGCTGTCCAGGGCGGAGAGACAAGAAAGCCAAACATAATGTCATCCTGCAGGAAGAGCAAGGAGAGAGGACAGGGTGAGGGGAGGAGAGGAGAGGAGAGGAGAGAGAAGAGAGACCGAGTTTGGGTGTGGAACAGAGAAAAGAGGAAAAAAGGGGGGGAAAAAGCGAGACGAGGAGAGCAAAAACACAAAAGCCTGCTAAAATAGACAAACAAGCACAGGCCAATCCCAGCACCACTGTGCACCTATGTGGAAATCAAATGAATTAATAAAATGCGGCTAAAAGATTAACTGTTTCCATTCTTGCCTTGCTATCACTTGTGATTACTTAGCTTGGCATCCCTTGCCTGTGTGCATTATGGAAATTAAGCATCGCTACTTTGCTCAACAATAACACACTGACTTTGAATCATCTTACTTAAGGTTTGATTGCTTCTTGACGGTGGTTTTAAATGAATTGTGTTGGGGAGTGATAAAGAGCTTATTGTCAGGAATAAAAGCCCAGAGCAATGAAGAAAAGCTGCACATGGAGTGTCCAGACGATACAGGCTATTACGGTGAGGGAATGGTGTCCTTGACTGCCAGGACGGCTTAGAATTTTATTTCATCTTGTTTTGCTGCCTGCTGACTATGATGCGTGACTCTGGCTGTGGAGGAAGAGGGCAGGCATGAGAGCCATTTTAGATCTCATTTACGTGTGTGTGTGTGTGTGTGTGTGTGTGTGTGTGTGTGTGTGTGTGTGTGTGTGTGTGTGTGTGTCTGTGTCTGTGTGTCTGTGTGTCTGTGTGTGTGTGTACCGTGGCACCAGGGGGAAGTGTGTGACAATTCATTTGTGGTGCACAGGACACCAAAATACCATTTGAGTGAGTCTGTGATTGCCACTGTCAGTCTGCAGCCTTTGCATGTTGGTGAAGATTGTGGGTGTGTGTATATGTAGTGTGTGTGTGTGTGTGTGTGTGTGTGTGTGTGTGTGTGTGTGTGTGTGTGTGTGTGTGTGTCAGCATGCTCAGTTGGATTTTGAAGGATACTCACACACACACACACACACACACACACACGCACACACACACACACACACACACACACACACACACTGACACACTCAACAACAAAAAAAGGCAGCAAAAATTTAGGCCGCACAGGACAAGAGGTATCTAGGAATTGTTGTTTATTCAGTGGGCAGGCAGGAGGACTCTTGAGCAGTAATTGCCCTCCCGCGGGTGCAGATGTTAACTGTCTGCCTCTCATCAGCTTCAAGTTGGCCCCTCTCCGCAAGTGTGTGCCTGTGTGTTCATTTGCTCCACTGCCTGATTTAAGTTCGTTTGAAGGTTATTTTTTATTTTTTTCAGAAGGGAGGCTTCGTCAAGGTGAGTCAGTGACAAGGCTGCATGGGAAAGCAGCCATGCTCAGCTGGAAGTCCGATAAGGGAGTGGAACGGCTGCATCTTCTGGGGCCCTCCTCCCTCCTCCTTCCTCCTCCTTCCTCCCCCCTACTCCCCCTCTCCACCCCCCCACGCCGCAGACAACCAACACAGGGCCACTCAACAGCAGGCCTGATCCATCGCTCTAAACGATTACTCTGCACCACAAAAACGAAAGGCCGCTAATTGGTCTTTAAGGGACAAAAGGCATCTCGGCAATACCAAGAAGGCAAAATGGAGGGTGGGAAGGGGAGGGGAGGGGAAGGGAGGGGAAGGGCTCTGAACAAAACGTTTCAGAGCCAAACTCAAACAGTTTTATTAAGGGCAACATTCCCAATGAATTATGCAGCGCTTCAAAACGTAAAGGGCAAGGGGAGAAAAGAAGAAGAAGAAGAAGTAGCCGACTAGGGGAAGGAAAGAAAAAAAAGGGGGGAGAGAATGGAAAAAAATCAGACCACTACAGTGACTCAGAGATGCCAAAAGCCATTACTTGGGAGGTAAAGAATATGCCCAATAATTATCTCGTGATACTGTGCGTTTCCATGCATGCAGGAAATAACGATCCGTCATGGACAACGTGCTTTAGAAACCAAAAGAATAAAAGTACATGCCGTGATGAGTTTGGACATCTCAGGGACAGGGTTTTTCTTTTCTGCCTCTCTCTCTCTATCTCTATCTCTCTCTCTATCTCTATCTCTCTCTATCTCCCCCCCTCTCTCTCACTCTGTCTCTCTCTATTTATCTCTCTCTTTCTCTATCTTTCTCTCTCTCTCTCTCTCTTTTTTTGGTTGTTGCACAAAGCACAAAGATGGAGGCCAAATGTGGAGGCCCCATGTTCTTGTCCAGCACAAAGCCTCGCAGATTACTTTGAGGTCACAAAGAGAAGATGCCCATACCCCTGCTGCCCCCACCATCACCCCCCGCCCCAGGCTCCAGCCTTCCTCCAACCCCTGTCCATTGCCTCATCCACACCACATTGTCCTTCAGAGGCCTGAGGACCGGCTCCTCAGCATCCCAGCGCGTCCCTATCTCCTCCTCCGAGCGGAAGTGTATTTAATGACTGAGGTTTGCCACTAAGACCACGGAGGTCCCACACCAGGCCCAGAGAGAGATACAGAGGCAGCAGCGAGTTGGGGAGGGGAGGGTGAGTGGGGAGGTGGGGGGCAAAAACTTTCATAAAAATGCAGCGAACAAATGGGATTTAACACACGAGAGGCTCCGATGGCCTATTAATTCTGCCTTGGCCAGCTTCCAGGACCAGCCAGCCTCTCTCCTAATTCATGGCTAATTTCTATCAGAGGTATCAAGAGACTTTCTCTCTCTGTCTCTCTTTCCCTCTGTTACTCTGTCGTTCTCTTTCACTCCGTGTCTCTCTGTCTCTCTCTCTGTCTCTCTCTGTCTCTCTCTTTCCCTGTGTTACTCTGTCGTTCTCTTTCACTCCGTGTCTCTCTGTCTCTCTCTCTGTCTCTCTCTTTCCCTCTGTTACTCTGTCGTTCTCTTTCACTCTGTCTTTCTCTGTCTCTCTCTCTGTCTCTCTTTCCCTCTGTTACTCTGTCATTCTCTCTCTCTCTGTCTCTCTCTTTCTGTCTTTCTCTCTCTCCTCCTCCTCCTCCTCCTCCTCCTCCTCCTCCTCCCTCCGTCCTGAGCAGGATGCATCCGCATAACTTTAATGGATTCATTCGAGGGCCGCGGCACGGACACATTGATTAGCCTGCCTCAGAGGCCCTCGCCGCTAGTCGCTTGACATGGGCAGCAAATGAAAAGTGACCTCCAGCACACGGGAGCGCGCCTCTCTGCCCCACCGTAATCCATTAGCCCAGAACCTTTTCCAATCCCATTTAATTAATGAAGTGATTCCGCAGGAAAGAAGAAGGGGAGAAAAAAAAAACAAAAAACGAACGAACGAACGAACGAACGGGCACCTGCAATTACTGAGCCCTTTTGCGATTGGGTAGGAAAAAAAAAAAAAAAAAAAAAAAACGTGGAAAAAAGTATCACGAGCAATAAAACAAACCAAAAAGGCGAGGTGCTGGAGAAGAGAGGAGGGCACTTGAATAACATTGTGATGGGTTAAAGCTGTCCATCCGGAATAATGGCCCAAAGTGCCATAATGAAGCAGAATTATGCTTGTGTTTGTACCTACTCGCCGTCCCACTCCACGAAGGATCCCCTCGCCCCCCCGAGGCTGAGTATTGCTATGTGTTCAGAAATTGAGGTCAATTCATCCATAATTTGCCAGTCAAGCAATGCTATTAGGAGAGTGTTACTAAGCCAATTTGATTACATGCAACTAAATGAAAACAAATGGGCTAATCTAGCCGTTTGGTGTTAAAACAGTGTGAAAAATAATCTGTCCGTCAGCAGTGTCGTCAGGCAGGCATCGAAAGTTTGCGCTTTTGTGTGCCTGGCATAGGCACAATCAGAGCTTTCATCTAACCAGGCCAGATATTTGTTCAAGTCTGCAGCCTTGGGTTTCTGGTTTAAATAAAAAAAAGCACTTTTCCTCCCCCTACTTGTCTTTGCTTTTGTTTAAAACTATTTAGACTGAAGGTGTATGCTCCTGGGAAGCGAGCAGGAAAAAAGGATGAGATGTACAAATACACTTTTCGACTGCTTTCCTCCTTTCCTCCTCCTGCTCAATGTCAACAGAGGGAGGAAAAAATACAATCAACACAGCTCTGCAGGTGCATGCGCCATGGCACTTATTTTCCAAACTGCATTCATTTATTTATTTTCAATTAATAATTTATGCTGCAACACACAGAGGTATGCAAATGAACAATTTAATTTTAATGAGTTTTTAATGACCAAACTAAGAATTAGCAGACGTTGTGATCTGCATGTAATTTGCTCGCAGATGAATCTGAGCACTTCATTTCATTTTTGAATTTACCGTATCATTAAATGTCAGAAAGAGCTCAGGGATAGCACACAACAACTGCACGTGCAGATGCGCAGAGAGAGAGAGAGAGAGAGAGAGAGAGTGAGAGAGAGAGAGAGAAAGAGAGAGAATCTCTAACGCAGACTGACACTCACCCAAACATTTACATACAAATATCCACAATTTCTTTCTTTTTGTCTAACTCTCATATACTTTCTTTTTCTCTCTCCACACACACACACACACATATACACATTCACACAAAACACCCTCCAGACACACACTCACACAAACTCTAGCACACACACACACACAAGTAAAACCACAGAGGACATCCTTGTCACTAGGACAGACAGGAAGAGGCAAGGTGAATCTGGGAACAAAAAACACTCTTTAAAATACTGCTGTACCGCTGTACTGCTGCATTGTGTCTTACAACAAAAGAAACCACGCTCAACGAACAGTAACATACAGTTGCATTTATCATCAGCAGATAATGGAAAACTTAATCCCCACCCCTTTGCACCCACCCACCCACCTAACAATGGCCCCATGCCCTAAGATGGAGGGTGACGAAAATGCAGGGGAGTGGGAAGAGCCCGATGTTGCCAGACCCAAATGCCATTTCCTAATGGCTTTTTTCCCTCCCTCGCAGCAAACCCAAAAGACATTGTTAAGATTTACATTTTCAAATATATGCTGACCTTTTTTCCCCTCCCCTCCTCAGTTCGCTTGTCATCAGCCTGTAATTGAATCAATATATTTCCTGATCAGCGCTGAGATTGAATAAGGTCACAGGAAGCCATGTGTGGACATTAAAAATCATTATTCTACTCAAATTGAGCAGAGATGGCATGGACCATTCAGGGTTCAAAATGAAATTCTATTAGACTCTATTACACTTTTACAATTATAGCCACGTTCCAATATTACAACGGGAAATGAAGTCATAATAAAAAGCCCAGGGGTGTATTACAAAGAAATGACCATACTATTTTTCTACTTTGAATCCTTATTAAATTGATGAAGAGAACTTGGTGACTTTCCGGTCACTGATAAGTGACCTTGTTCATGAAAAATAGAGGAGTCCATCTCAAACAGCCATCCTCCGCCTCCCACCCCCCAACCCCCCCAACCCCCCCCTTTTTTTCGGTTAACATTTCCCAAATGTCTCTCTCGGTTCCTGTCCTGCTTCGTGGTCACACACACTCACTCAGAGAGGAAAAATGTGTGCTCTTATCCCAGTGCTCCTAGAGGCATTTTAAAACACACGCATTACTAGCCGCTAAAAAACAATTATGAGTTTAATTACATTTAATTACACATTTAATTTTTTGGCCAAGAATCGCTTCAGCCATATTTAATGCGCTAGTCTGAAATGCTACAGGCGGCTTAGCCGTGGTTGGTGCAACTGGGAAGACGGCGCTAAAAATCCTGTTAGCAAACCTCTCTCTGCCACCAGCCACTGAAAAGGCAAATTAACCACATGAAAACTACTGCCATAGGACTTTCATGTGGAACATGTACAAATACAATAATAAAAGTACTAAAGTGAGAAAGAGATAAAATTCCTTTTTTAATTAGCTCAGTTATTTAAATTAATCACACTTATTGCTAATGAACTTATCAACTTTGGGTGAATTGAGAGAAGCTGAGAGAGAAAAAAGGAATTTATGATTTATGGATTAAAAAAAAAATACGATTTCGCTTTTTCACACTGCTTGACCTGGCAGCCCAGTACACAGTCCACAGTGGAGATTTCCATTACGACGACAAACTGGACCCTAACAGAACCGCTGATACGTTCGCTTAACTGGTGATGATGGAGCTTGAAAAGTTCTGAAAGGAATGCAGACACATCCGAACTTGAGGGAAAAAAAAAAACGTCTTTTTTTTCTGCTGAACCCAATACTCCTTACGTTCCTTTAGCTGTGAGACTTAAGTGTCGCCGGTCACTTTACTTTATCTTTGGCTTCCTTTTTTTTTAAAGATGTCATGTGTAACTGAGCTGTCAGTGCCTGTGAGTGGCCACATTGCGCTGGAGGCTTTATGCTCCGTTCTCCAGCAGGCCCAAGCGGGCCCTGTCACAAGTGAGCCGCGCTACAGGCATTGTCCCTTCTGCTCAATTAGCTATGATGGGGCTGAATGTCTGCAGTGCGATTTCGCTCCTTAAACCCAAGTCGGATTACAGGGAACCGAAAAGTACAAGCCGAGCCATAATAGCCACCTTCATCATCGTCATCATGATCACCATCATCATCGTCGTGATCATCACTTCACTGTTGCTGGTGCGGGGCTGAAAATGGGCTTCTTATCTCAGGTGGAACTGAGCGGTTCACGCTAGCCGCGCCATCTTCAAACCGCCACCGCCGCTGCCGCCGTTAAACTTGCCATAAAGTGGAGTAGAGAGGCTAATGAAGAGAACATTTATACCCTCCATTCATCTGCTACCTCTCCCGCCACCCCACCCCCCTCTCTCTCTCACTCACTACTGCTCTCTCACTCACCTCACAACACCCCCACCCCCCTCACCCACCCCCCCTACACTTCACACTTCTCCACCAGCATAAAACCTGCGAGTGGAACGTTTATGAAACACATAATGACAGTCTAAATCAGTGGGCGGCACCAATCTGCAAGGATTAGTGGTTTTGATGTAGTTCCGTACAGGCAGACACACTCGTCCCCTTATTAAGTGTCTCAGAAGTCATCCCTGTCGAACTGAGAGGAGTCTGAGGGGGTGGTGAGGGTGGGGGTGGGAGTGGGGGTGGTGAGGGTGGGGGTGGGAGTGGGGGTGGGGAAGGTGGGTGGTACGGAGGGGGTGGGGTGGGTGGGGGACTCACTTTATAGCAGGGCTCTCACTGAACAAATTAGACCCTGTGATTATCCATAATGACTTAAAAACGTATATTAGAAAAACAGGAGAGATGGGAGGTGCTAGTCCTGTCCTCATCAGGTGAGGGGGAAAGAAAGGGAAGGGGGGGGGGCAGATGAGGGTTACAGTTCTGTGTAGGGTTTTTATTTCTCTCTGTCTCTCTCTCTCTCTCTCCCTTTCTCTCTCTCTCCCTCCCTTCCTTCCTTTCTTTTTTTCTGCCTCACTTTATCCCTCCATCTTCTCATTTTCTGTGCCTCGGCTCAGCACTTCAGAAGCACAGATCTCATTATGCAGCCTGGCGACAGACGGGCGGTGACGACGGTTGAGTCGCTGCTCGCTCGCTCCTAATGGAGAAACACGGCCAGAGTCGCTGCGTCTCTCTATGACCTTTTATAATCTTGAGTCAATGCTGCAAAGCCCCAGACAACTCCTCCGCAGCCTTACTCCCCTTCCCTAACCTGGGAAAACATCAGTGGAGATCGGCAATTTCGCACAGCATCCGACACCCTGCGGCTAGAGGCTGCTGTAGGCTAACAGCAGTGTGTGGAGTCACAGGTTAGCTGGAGTCGCAGGTTAGCTGGAGTCGCAGGTTAGCTTGAGTCTTCACACACACACACACACACACACACACACTGTGCCAGGGCCACTAAGGGGTGCTAAGCCCAAGACTATTAGACGATTGTTTTGGGTTATGGCGAGGGACTTGCATGCAGTATACACACACACATTATCCATTTCATAAGACCCGTAATGTAAACACACATACACATTCAAGTCAGGCAGACATAGACACACACACAGAAACACACACACAGACAGAGACACACACACAAACACACACACACACACACACACACACACACACACACAAACACACACACACACACACACACACACACACAGTCAGCCTTGCACAAAACTCTTGCTTAAGACCTACTCCCCAGTCCCCTTGCTGTCGCACTCTTTTCCAGCTTGAGTTTTTAGGAGTGTGTGTGTGTGTATACTGTGTGTGTGTGTGTGTGTGTGTGTGTGCATGTGCATGTGTGTGTGTGTGTGCGTGCCTGTATGTGTTTTTGTGTGTATGTGTGTGCCTGTATGTGTTTTTGTGTGTATGTGCGCATGCACATGTGTGTGTGTGTGCGTGCATGTGTGCCTGTGTGTGTGTCTGTATGTGTGTGTGCATGTCTGTATGTGTGTTTGTATGTGTGTATGTGTGCATGTGTGTGCGTGTTGGCAGGGCATGCGTCAGCGCCGGTGCTGCGAGTGTCCGGGGGAGCCTGCGTGCTGTGCTCTGCACTGCTCTGTGGAGGGAGCCGGGAGCTGGAGGGCTCGGCTGGGCTCGGCTGGGCTGGGCGGCCCCTCGGCTCCCGGCTCCCCGGCTCTCTGGCTCGCCAGACGGAATGAAAAACAGATTAAGCTGAGCAAGAGCTGCCAGCACCAGGGGGATGTTTGGCTGAGGGCTATTGAGTTATCGGCCCCTTTCACACCTAATGAAACAACATTTAGCACTGCGGCTTATTAGATATCCCCAAGTCGCTGGCCGGAGCAGCAGAGCTGCGAGGGTTCTGAGGGAGAGGGAAAAAAACACCCCACACCCCCCAACCCTCCCTCCGCACCCCCACCCCCCCCCAGCCCCGCAGCCCTCCTACACCCCAACCTCTCCACACACATATTTGATTTTTAATTAAAAACAAACAAAATATCAGATGAAAGGACAAATGGAGGGGAGTTTCACTTTTTTTGCGCCCAAGTTAAGGTGAAACTTTGAACTGCACAGGCACAGTCAGGGAAGGTTTCTATGGTGCTGTAGGGCTGAGGAGACACTGAGGTGTTGGAGTTCTCTCATGGGGCCTGTATGGGTTCTCACATGGGCCACTTAGGAAGGGTAAGGGACCAATCAGCCAATAGGAGGCCGGGATGAGGAGGGAAGGTGCCTGGTGAATGTACATTATGGCACCCCCAAAACATGGGGGTGAATATTGTTGTTTTTGTGATGTGTATGTTTCTGTGTGTGTGTTCGGGTGTGTGTGTGTGTGTGTGTGTGTGTGTGTGTGTGTGTGTGCGTGCGCGTGTGTGTGTGTGTGAGTGTGTGTCAACAAACAGCTAGCCAATTAAGGCGATACCTCATTCCGATACACTGTCTGATTATTAATCTAATTTCCTCGCTCTCCCCTGCAGGGTAAATTAAGGCAAGCACATTCGGGTTCCTTTCATGAAATCACCGAAGATCAAAGCCAGACATCATCATACCCGCCCCCCCTCCCCTCATTCTGGGATGGCTTTAATAACGTTGAATAGGATTTTTGTTTTCAAGGCAAAACTGCCGTCCTCTCAGGTGTGAAGGCACGCAGTGCGAGGCGGCTATCATTAGGCCGGCTGGTTCTGCGCTTGCGGCTGGGAGATGAGATGGGGCTTCTTTAAATAGAAATATAATCACACAGGCCTTCTCATTATGCTCCCCTCTGTTTATAATGATGTCTACAGAAATCTGTCCATCGGCCCTGCTCTGTGCCGTAATTAAACTTCCCCCCACAATGGCGCGGTTCAACTGTTTCTCCTCATCTGTGCCAAGCCCTTATCGCAGCGGTGATTCGCAGGCAGCCTACGGCCCCCGCCACTTTACAGAGTCTCGCTCCTTGAACACACACACACACACACACACACACACACACACACACACACACACACACTCACACACCCCACGCACACACACACACATCTGAGGCCCTTACTCAATATTGTCTGCTCTTGTTGGGTGGGTGGGGTGGGGGTGGGGGCAGTTGAATGAAGTTTCGTTTTTCGATTTTTAACATTTTTTAATTTCACACAAGATGCAACTTTAAAAGTGATACTGTGCAAAAAAAAAAAGCAAAAACTCAGCAATCACTTTTTCCGGCCGTGGATAACTGCTAAAATAAACACTTCACATGGCCTAATTATGTGCCGCCTTCTCATCTGCCCGGCAATTATTTCTCGAGAAGAAGTCACAAGTGAGACGTTGGAACAGCTGCCGAAGGAGACGGACCCACGAAAAAAAAGCAAAAAAAAAAGCAGGCGAGGCGGGCAGGATGACCGGCCCAGGCAGGGCACTAGCGCTTTCTGCACCGGCTCGTCCAAAAAAGCCCCAACTCCCCTTTCCCTTTCCTCCAGCACCACCACCACCACCCCCATCTGCACCTCCTCCACCCACCTCCTCCACCCATCCACCCACCCCACCCTCCATTGCTCTCCAGATTCCAGCTCCTCCAATTGCGCACACTGGCTGCCCAGTGTCCTTTTATGTGAGCTGACCCCCGCTTTCCTTACTTCCGAGAGGGCTTCATTAAACGGCTCTGTGCTTCTCTCTCAGCCCTTTTCTCTCGCTCACTAAGTGGAGAGAAATGTTACAAAAGGAAAAGCTTCCAGTGGGTAATTCTCGGTGGAGAGGGGTGACCCCGACGTTGGGGAGTAAAAAGAACCTGAGGATAATAGCAAATGAAGCCAGGGGCACATTAATGGGCAGACAGCAGCGCTCCAGCCAACTTCCAGAGGGGTTGGGGGAGGGTGGAAGGTGAGGTGATGTGTGTGTGTGTGTGTGTGTGTGTGTGTGAGAGAAAGAGAGAGAGTGTGTGTGTGATGGGTGTATGTGTGTGTGTGTGTGTGTGAGAGAGAGAGAGAAAGAGTGTGTGTGTGATGGGTGTATGTGTGTGTGTCTTAGCGTGTGTGTGTGTATGTGTGTGTATGTGTGTGTGTGTGTGTGTGCCGCTCAAACTGACAGACATGTATATTAATACTCAGCACTTTTATCGGAGAGAAAATATGAATATTCATCCTCATTTATATTTCAAGGCATTTCCATCCCTGTGGGGGCCTGGGGGTTGGTTGGTTGAGGCGTTTTCTCTCTCTCTCTCTCTCTCTCTCTCTCTCTTTCTGTCTCTTTTTCTCCCCCCTCTCCCTCCTTTTTTTTTGTCTTTCGCCAGTTTTCCATGCCCATTACGGAAATGACAGCGCTCACTCCTGGGCCCTGACAGAGGTCTGCCCAGCACGCAGGAGGTCCGGCGAGGAGGGAGCCAGCGCACCTCCCCCAGCTGTCCACAAACACTCATTAACACAGGAAAATATCCAATGGAATCTCTGTGAGAATTTTTAATCACACAAAAGGGCCCTGCTAATTAGGCAGCTGATGGGCCATGGCGAGCACAAGGACGAATTCTTTAAACAAAGGACTGGAAACTTTGGGGCCGCTTTAATTACTCGGGCAAAGAGTTCATTCCAGAGCTGGAGAGCACATCATTCCGCTAATGAGACCAAGTGGCAGCGCATATTAGGGAGAAATAATGTGGAAAGTTCAATTATACTATGCTTTTGGAGCCTCCAACTGCTTCCCCCCTTTACCTCCCTCCTCCTCTCATTCGCTCGCTCGCTCTCACTTGTGCTTTCTCTCTCTCTCTCTCTCTCTCTCTTACTCTCTCTTTCCCTCTCTCTCACTCACTCCCTGTTGACTCTCGGCTTCTGATGCACACACATGTTAGACAAAGCTTTGGCCAAGGGAATGTACAGCGGGTGGGAATGTGGAGAAGTGTGTGTGTGTGTGTGTGTGTGTGTGTGTGTGTGTGTGTGTGTGTGTGTTGGGGGTGGGGGGATGGGAGCACATGTAATCACTGGCACCAGCTCACCGTTCTTCACGTGTAGCTTGGCAGGCTTGATCATCTTAATTGCCCATTAGAATGTTCCCGTGTTTGAAAATGAATATCATTATGCCCTGCAGTTTGGCCCCCACTGTAGAAGGCTTTATTGCAAAAATCTTTTTTTTTTTCTCTCTCTCTCCGTTCTCTCGTCATTCAATACCCTGTGTCTGGAATTCCAAACACACAATGGATTACTAATTTGCGGTAACTGGACCCCGGAAAAGTTATGAGAGGAGCGGGCGAAACAAGCTGCTCTATCCTGCCCTCATTACTCATAAGGTAAAATTATCTCCCCGTGCCTTTTTTTTCTACCCCCGCTGCAATAACAAACATCTATTATGAAACTAAATACATGTACACACCCCGCTGTCTCCTGGTTACACAAAACAATGAAGGAAAACGTCTTGGCGTCCCGACCTGAATGGTTCGTGCTCGTTCCGAAAGACGTTTGGCACAGAAACGTCAAGCTTACAAAAACCAGGGAAGGGTCCACAGTGAGGAGAGATTGGGGCCGTTGTTGCTTCCCAGATGGCCCGATGACACATGTGTCACATATGCTGGTCACAGAAAGTCTTACAAGAAAGCAGTCAACAACGAGCCAGAATATGAGGGGCAGCTCCTGTCGTCAGGCAGCTAATGCAGAGCTGTTTTTCAACACTTCACATTCATTCACACGGTGGAGGGAAGGGGAAGAGTGAGAGAGAGGAAGTGACAGAGAAATTAAATGATGGAAAATGGAGGAGGTGGGAGGTGGGGGTGGTGGGAGGTGTTGGGCTCACACTCTGCTCTGGTGTGTGTGACGTGTCTATAACTTACTTGCAAATGAGAGCGGAGGGAGAGGGAATGGATTCGCTCAGCGACCTGCTAATACAATTAGTGACGATCCTTAACTCTGGCGAAGTCAAATGTTTCACATGATGTTTGTAGTAAATAATAGAGAATTACCATCAAGTAACGTGCTGTTTAAAGGGTAATTTATGCGTCTTTTCAGTCGCAGGGAGGGCGGGCGGGGGGAAGAAATTGGGGGAATTGTAATGCGGCACAGCGTTGCGAGGCGCCTACATAGCAATTACAGCATGCAGGAAGCAAATTCCCCGTGAAATAAATGGCTAATGGGAAATAGAGGGCAGCCCATGTGGCTTCTTGAAAAAACTAGCCTGCTCTCTCAGGGGAGCGCTAGCAAGCACTGTTAGCGCCCGCAGCTAACGCTAACCTAGTCCTCCAGGCCTAATGTCACTTTTAAACCACAAATGATGTCGACCCCATTCCTTCCAGACACTTTTGGCTCCGTCTTTATTCAGGGCCAGTGCCTACCCACATAAAAAAATAAATAAATAAAAAGTCAGTATCATCCAAAGTTCACGCAGCCCTCACACCAACCACCATTAGGGGAACTTTCTCACAAGCACGTCTTTTTGGAAAATGACGTTCACCGTTCACCTGTGTGAGTGTGTGTCTTGGTCTTGGACTCTCTCTCATCGTGAAGCATTGAAAAGGATGCCAGTGGATAAATGGTCCAGCAGTGCATTTAAATGTCTGGCGTCTTCCATCCTGGCTCTTTATAAGCAGCTAGCTGACATTTCTCAGATGAGATGCTAATGTGCGTGCCCTTCAAGAGCCTGCACTGTGGCGGTGCGTGGTTTGAGGCTAAGTGCATAGATCTGCACTCGCCGGCTTCTGCCTGCTTCTTTAGATTGGGGGGGGTGGGGGGGATTAGTGATTCTGTGACCCCCCCCCCCCCCCCCCATAGCCATCTCTCAACAACCCCACCACACACACACATACACACATCACCCCCTCACCACACACACACACACACACACACACACATACACACATCACCCCCCACACCACCACACACACACAGACACACACTCTGGCCCCCATCTCCCCTCCAGCCAGCCTCTCCAATTCCCTCTTCAGTCAGTGCCTCCCAGAGAGAACAGCCTGGCCAGCAGAGAACCACTGAGTTGGGAAAACTATTGATTTTTCTTGCGCTGCTGCTGTCTACTGCCTCGTGTTAGTTTCTCCTCACCGTCGCACTTGTTTTATTTACCAACGGCACGATCAATAGAGACGGCTCTTTAGTTGCTTGTTCCAGATTTATAAAAACATATCTCTCTTTTTTTCCCTCCTTTTTTCCCCGCCTCTGTCTACCCCTCTCCCTCTACCCTTAAGCGCTTCACTGGGTCTACATCATTTCTCCAGTGGTTCAAATAATTTGGGTTCAAGTGATTGACAAGAGTAATTGTGCACGGTGCTGCAGCAGGCAGGGGAAGTGTCTGTGTGCGGAAGGTAAAGTCTTGATATGTATATTTGTAGAGTGCTCTGAGGGCTGTCAGGAACCAGAGGAAATATCTCTAGTATATCGACCTTTATGACTGTCAGTTTTTCCCTTTTTAAAAAGGAACCACTTTAATGCAAACGAAGGACTCTCTCCCCCCCACCCCCCACCCCCCTCTCTCTGCCTCCATCTCTCTCTCTCTCTCTTTCTCTTTCTCTCACTTCAAGCCTAGCACACTCATCAAAGCGCAAGGACTGTGAATGAATGCACAGTTTCTTCCTTTGCTGGATACTCTCCGTTGCTATGATTTATGCTCCCTATTTGGGATCATTATAGAATAATTACGCGCCTTAAAAAAGTTAAATGTCAGTGTTTTATTGGACCTTTCTCTAGGAAGTTGGCGGGGGCTGGAAAGAAGAGAGAGAGAGAAAAAAACAACTACCTTTCTATACCTCACTTGCCTTTAATGATATACGGATGGCTGTAATGAGACACTGTTTGCATTGCATTCATCAATAAAAAGACAAACCCGCAACCCGTCCTGCTTGGAGATCCATGGAGGCTGCTTTTAAAAAAGAAGCCGAGCTATGGTTCAACATCGACGGAAAAGTACCTTTAGGTTCTGTCGTTTATAAGGCTGCAGTAGTCAATCCCGCTATCTTCCTCTTCCTCTCTCCCCTAACCCCACCCTTTCTTCCTCTCTCCTCTCCTCTCCTCCCGGGGTCTGTTTGCTTGTCCCTGCCTTGGCAGGCTGCGGTGCTGATACACTCGTTCCGTGACAGGGGGTGCTACGCGTTGAATTAAAGGAGGCCTGATTGATAAGGCGGTTGAAGGCACACACACACACACGCACGCGCACACACACACACACACACACACACACACCTGATTGATAAGGCGGTTGAAGGCAAATCTGCTCCCGCTAATTGTCTTTCAAATGCCCTCATTAATCAGAGGCGAGTCGGGAGGCGTGTGTGTGTGTGTGTGTGTGTGTGTGTGTGTGTGTGTGTGCGTGTGTGTGTGGCGTGTGGTGGCCCCCGGCCTGTCAGCCCCTCCGCTCCGCTAGCACCAGCCACTGCTGCCACTCCTGCCTCGCCTCTCCTCGCCCGCTGCCCCTCCACCGGATGCCGGCTTCACAGCGTGACGCCCACCTCTCCTCTCCTCTCTTCTCCTCTCTTCTCCTCCGCTCTCTCTTCCTCTCTTTCTGTCTTTCTCTTTCTCTCTTGCTTTCCTCCGTCACACCTTGGCCACTGTTCGTGCCTGAGGAGAGGAGTGGGGGAACAGTAGGGGGGGTGGGGGGGGTGGTTGGGGGGTGTAAGTGGTGGAGGGGGTGGGCTGGGATCATGGGTCTGTCCCCAGCGCACCTGCCTTCTGCCAGACAGCCGCTGACCGCCCCTGCGCCATTGCCACGGCCCCAGAGACCAATTTAGCAACCGCTTAATGATTCATGGCTCAAGTGGTGGTGAATGGGGAAGGGGGGGTTGGGGTGTGTGTGTGTGTTAGAGTGTGTGTGGGTGTGTGTGTGTGTTATTGTGTGTGTGTGTGTTTGTGCCTGAGTATGTGTGTGCATGTAGAGGTGTTTTGGAATTGGGAAGGGCTGCGGAAGGCAGGTGGCGGTGGATGGGGTGTGTGTGTGTGTGTGTGTGTGTGTTGGGTGGGAGGGGGGGCAGCATATGATAACAGGAATAAACAGGTTTAATTAGCTCTTGCATATACATTATTTATTTATTTACCTGCTCGCACGCAAGGCCGTTATTAATTTATATACGCTGCTGTTTGTGTTTGCAAGGGGGGCTGTTTTTTTTTTTCTTTTTCTTTTTTTTTTCTTTCTCGCCTCCCCGACCTTTTTGGGTATTCACAGCATCTGCCAGGGATTTGCTTTGTTGTGCCGTTAGGAAAGTGTCCTGTCCCTGATCTGTGTTTGGGGTCCGGGTGTGGGCGGCAGCTCACCTCCTCTTCTGTGTGTCCTGGGACACAATTGGGCGTCCCCAAGGGACAGGGGATGTGTGTGTGGGGGTGGTGTCAGTGTGGGGGCTGGGGGGGGGGGGGGGGTGGGGGTGGACGGTGGCGAATAGAGGATGGGTAGAAGACGGGGGGGGGGGTTGGGGGCTGTCGGAGAGGCAGAGGGAGAGAGCGGGAGGTCTTCAGGGATTTGGCAAGCCGCTGCGCAACAGAACGTCTGGCTGCATTAGCCTTTAAAATATGCAGCGGCAGCCGCAATCGTAAGTAGCCTTGTTTGTGGCTGCGCTGACAGGTAGCGACTCCCCCGGTTTGCTTTGAGGGCCAGGGCCATGCATTTTCATGGGGGGCGCTAATCAAAGCCTCCGCCGCGCCAAAAAAATAAATAAAAATAACAAAAAAATGGCGGCAGCACTGGCTTGCCATCCCTGTTAGAGAGTTGGAAGGGGGGTGTGGAGGGGGGTGGGGGCAGGGTGAGAAGGGGGGGTTGGTAGGAGATGCTCCTGCTTGGCATCCTAGGATATTGATGACAACCCTGCTGCCTCCGGCGGTAAGACTGCTCTTCCAGTTTGTGTCACACTGCGTCACCAACACATCTTCACCGCTAACACACATAGACACACTTAGTGAAGGCGAGAGGGGAAGGCAGGTTCAACAGTAGGCTCACAGCCAAAAAAACCCTTTACATAAACAGTTTACACTACGCAGCGAACATCACTGCCACCCCCTCCCCAGCCCTCATCTTCCTAAACAGAACATTCGGCATTCTGAACAGCCCAGGCCAGTGCTTCTGACTGAGTGGATGCTTTGCCTAAAGATTCTCCTCCAGTCCAGTTGAGAGCCTGTGAGTGTGGGACAATCTGTGGTCCTCCACAGGCGCAGTAAGGTAAGGAGAGATCGGTTGTCTTGTGGAGAGCCATACTCCTCTGAGGCCCTCGGCCCCTTGAGTGGAGCGAGGGAAGAGGGTAATGACAGAGGGAAGGGCATGGACGAAGCGTTTCTGGTTCTGTAGCACCCTGGAATATGAATACCCATACACACACTCTCACAAACATACACATAAACACATAAAAATACATACACACTCACACATTAACACACTCACTCAAACAAACACACGCATGCACACACAAACATAGACACTATAGACACATACACCAACACACACAAACACCTACATGCACACACACGCCGGCACACACAACAACAACAACATCATTGTAGAATTCTACCTGATTATCTTTGAGTTCTGTTAGACTTTCAAATGAATAGCCTTCATTGCAACAACAGCAACACATACACACACAGTCCTACGTTAACCCATATCAATTCAGTGCACATGCACACACTTAAGTGCAAAAACATCTCCTGAACACATGTGCATCCACACATACATGCATACACACATGCTCAGCTACACACAAACATACACACACACACACACACACATGCACATAAACACACACACACACACACACACACACGTATAGACACACACATACACACTGCTCCCATCCCCCTGACTCTAATCCCTGACGCCGAAGACCTCCAGACGCCCTCCTCTTGTAATGACACGGTTATCAAACCCAATTGCTGTGGCTCAGACCCAAGGCAGTGCATTAAAACCCCTCACAGACTGATTGCTTCTCCAGAATCAAGTGTCTGTGTCCTCGTCATTCA